>JANTPX010203609.1:0-10148 GCA_024757885.1 Apantesis nais | reverse complement strand
TGCTTGTGCAGTAAACCCTTGCCAGAACGGAGGTATCTGCAGGCCTGACAACTCTGCAATCACTGGATTTCGATGTGAGTGCACAGCACTGTATACGGGCTCTACATGTCAGATTAAGTCAAAAACATGTGGTGGTATCTTGAATGCTGAAGAAGGTAGCATAGCTTACCCTTTATCGAACATAACCGCAACATATAGCCACGACACTCAATGTGCTTGGGTAATCCACACTGCACCAGAAAAAGTCATTAATGTAACGTTTAGTAAATTCAGTGTAGAACCGAGTCTCGAGTGTAATAATGACTTTTTACAAATTCACGATGGTCGAAAATCTTCTAGTCAACTGATTGGACGCTTTTGTGGAAGTACATTTCCCAAAGGGGGTAACATTATATCAACTCACAATAATCTCTATTTCTGGTTCCACTCGATTAGATCTGTAGTTAAAAGTGATTTCGCTTTACATTGGACAAGCATGAAGCCTGTGTGTGGCGGAGATATAGATGCGACTACTCACGGTCAAATCAGCTCACCAGGCTCTCCCGGATCGTATCCTGCAAATCGTGATTGTTACTGGCACTTGACGACCAGTCCAGGTAAAAGAATAAATTTACATTTCTTTGCTCTCGATATTGAAGTACATTCAAATTGTAGTTTTGACTATTTAGCTATTTACGATGGAGGACATATGACAGATCCACCTCTCAGTCGGTATTGTAACTCTACGCAACCAGCTCCTGTAGTCTCAGCTGGTTCCGAAATACTAATACATTTTCATTCTGATTCTTATGGCTCTGGCAAAGGATTTCAAATAGCCTATGCACCGGTCGAGGGTGTACCAGGGTGTGGGGGCTATTTCACCGCAGATAAAGGGGACATTGTGTCTCCTATTTTTAACGGTAAATATATGACTTACTTGCTTTGTGAGTATAGAATTAGAACGAGTTTAGAAACAAAAATTAAGATAGAGTTTAAACAATTTAGACTTAACCGTTCATTTAGATGTAAATATGACTATTTAAAAGTTTACGACGGTCCTTCGGCTGATTCTCCATTCGTCGGCAAGTTTTGTGGTACTACATATCCCGCTACGTACACATCATCTTCAAACATACTGTTCCTACAATTTAAAACTGATCGAAGTTATACTGCTGAAGGATTTCGAATAACTTATGAAGCATTATGTGAAAAAACTTTAGTAGGTGATAGTGGTGTCATAAAATCGCCTTCATATCCATCTAAGTATCCTAGAAATAAAGTATGTGTGTATATTATCAAGACAGTACCAGGTAAAGCTATCCAATTAAGGTTCCAAGATTTTGATGTTGAAGACAGTAGGTACTACAGTTGTAGATACGATAACGTGGAAGTCAGAGATGGTCCAGATATGAACTCCACATTACTAGGTAGATTCTGTGGTGGTTCGGAGCATATTCCCCCTACACAGACTTCAACACACAATTTTATGTTCATACGATTTAAATCAGACTTGAGTTTATCTGGTACAGGATTCTATGCTAATTATACTACCATTGATACGGAATGCGGTGGTATATACAGGGATACAACAGGATTAATAAATCACCCGTCCGGAGATGCTACTACATACAAAAATGGTCAATCTTGTCAATGGCTCCTAATTGCACCTGAAGGAATGCACATAAAACTTACGTGGAATCGATTTGAATTAGAAGATACGACAAACTGTAACAGTGATTATTTAAAGCTTTTTGAAATAGATGACAATAATCAATTTGATTTGTTAGGGACGTATTGTGGAACTCACTTTCCCCCGGCATTGACGACTTCAACTAACCGTTTAAAATTACTGTTTAAATCTAACGGAAGTGCGCGTTACGCGGGTTTTTCGATATCTTACGCCTTTTTTGATGAAAGATCTCATTGCGGCGGCAATTATATGAAAACTCATGGCGTCATATATTCTCCTGGTTGGCCTAATGCATATGAACCTGATCGCGATTGTACTTGGACAATCACAGTACCTGTTGGACAACAAATTTCACTTAACATTTCAAATTTTGACCTAGAACGGAGTGTCCAATCTGAATGTAAGTACGGCGATTACTTGGAAATAAGGAATGGTGCCTCCGAGACAGCTCCGGCAATAGGCAAATACTGTGGCTCTTTTCAACATAAAAGAATCGTGTCGTTAACAAACGTTTTACATTTATATTTTCATTCCGACTTTTACTTAACTGGAACCGGTTTTAAAATTGAATGGGATGGTACCATCACCGGCTGTGGTGGGACCTTAACAGGCTCCTCTGGAGCAATAACTTCTCCAAATTATCCAAATGATTATCACAACAACGCAGAATGTTTTTATCGGATTGTAACGAGTACTGGCTCCCGAATCCAAATTTCTTTTACAGATTTAGAACTAGAACGTAATACTGGCAGGTGTAACGATTATATTGAAATATTTGACGGTCGTGACACGAGAGCTTCATCATTCGGTAAATATTGTGTTTTAACAGACATATCTAATGTAGTAACTACAACAAATATTGCCTATATCAAATTCAGGTCGGATGTAAAAATAGGCGCTAAAGGTTTTATGCTAAACTATGTTACCATATGCAACAATACTGTAACAGGTCGGTATGGAGTGATCGAAAGTCCAAATTATCCGAATAGTTATCCGATGAATTCAAATTGCTTGTGGAATATACAAGCACTAAAAGGAAATAAAATTAATGTAACCTTTACACATTTCCATATTCACCAACATCGTCTATATTACTACTCGCCAATGACCGATGTAATGAGACATGATGCATTAATGAACGAAAGTATTTGTTATGAAGATTATATGCAAGTAAAAGAAACATCGGACCCTAATTTTTCAAAAAGACTATGTGGGACCTCTTTACCTTCACCAATAACTACTAAGAGTAATTCATTACAAATTAAATTTGTGTCCGGAACAGATTCACAAAACACGGGTTTTCGATTAGAATGGGTCAGTTTTGGTTGTGGAGGACATATACAAAAATCTTACGGTACTTTGTCTCTTGATCGACTTACAGTGACGGAGAAGGAAATGGAATGCGAATGGTTAATTGAGACGTCACCAGATAAAGCCATCAGTATATCATTTACAAGTATTTTTATGTCAGAAACTCAAGACTGCAATGTCGATGCTATTGAAATTTACAACGGTCCAAACAAGCGGTCTCCGCTTCTTAACAAGCTTTGCAAACAAGGTTATGCAACCTTCAATTCTAATAGCAATTTTATGTTAATTCGTTTGGTTAAACAGTCAACGTTAAGAGATGTTCATTTCACTTCAATTTACCGATCTACGTCTGTAACATGTGGAGGTTATATGAACTCTATATCGGGATATCTATATTCCAAAAACTACCCCAAGAATTATGATAAAAATCTTGATTGTATATGGTACGTCACGGTTCCGGCAAATCACCGAATTGAAATTAATTTTCTGGATCTTGATTTGTATGCAGATCCAAACTATGGTGCCAATGATTGTAGAGACTCGATTCTCATATACGATGATAACGACTATAAATTGTCCCCAAATTACACTTACCGTATTTGTCCAAATTCAAATACAACACAAATCGTCACTAAATATAGTAACTTCATATTACAGTTTAAAACTGAGAGTGGGAGGGCAGCTAAAGGGTTCAAAGCTAAGTTTAGCATTACTTGTGGTGCTATTTTATCAGCTAAATACGATGGTATTATAGAAAGCAACAGATTTATTAGACATATGAATAAAAGTTGCCTCTGGACTATCATTGCACCTGGACTAGATCAGAAGATATCGTTAACATTTACACACATGTCATTGCCAAAAGACAACGATGTAATAACGAACAGAAATTGCCCTTCAACATTTCTTCGAGTTCTCGACGGTAACGACGAGCGTGCTCCTTTAAAAGCAGAATATTGCGGACGAAAAGTACCTCCAACAATTGTAAGTCATGGAAATGCAATCACTATAGAACTGGGTAGTTATACCGACAGAATAGCAGGAATGTTTTCTGCTCACTATTCTCCGATATCCAATGCCTGCGGAGGTACTTTGACAGCAGAAGCGGGTACTATTACGTCACCGGCATACCCGAGCCCATATCCTATAAATGCGGACTGCGAATGGGTACTAAGTACATCTCCTGGTAACACTATTTCTGTAACTTTCGAACAATTTAATTTAGAATATAGTGAGGGTTGCAATGAGGACTATCTGGAAATTCGTGAAAATGACGTAGGCGGTCACCTATTTGGCGTATATTGTGGAAGTGAAATTCCAACCAATTATACAAAAGCAGCCAAGATATTTATAAAGTTTCATAGCAGTAGCAAAACAAGTGGTCAGGGATTTATTCTACATTATAGTTATTTACACGAAAATAATATTGAAGGTGATAGTGGTGAAATTGCATCTCCAATTTATCCGAATCAATATGAAGGTCCTGGAGAATATGTTTGGCGCATTATGGTTTCTGGTGTAGATATTATTGCTATTACAATCGATAACATGGAATTTTCCTCTTACAACGATGAAAGCTATAATAAATTAATAATTTATGATGGATATGATAATACTGCCCCAATTTTAGAGCAACTGCACGGCGTTCTAGGTAAATCTAAATTAATTCTCGCATCAACAAATACAGTGTACATAGTTCTAACACTGGATGAATCAAATACCGGGTCTACATTTCATATGACTTGGACGAAATCCTCTGTTAATAGGGAATCTTCTACAACGCAAGATAGAATCAACTGTGGTTCAAATGAAACAACAATGGTTTTACCTGGTAACGCAAGTAAACTAAAATCACCGAATTATCCTGAAGAATATGGAAACGATTTGAATTGCGAATGGATATACAGTGCAGAAATTGGAAGACACTTAAGCATAAATTTTACTGATTTCCACCTAGAGGAAGTTCAAGCTTGCGTCGCAGATTCAATTTCAATTTATTCTGCAAATACACCAAACAATTGGATACCTATCAAACAAGACTTATGTCTAAGGAGTTCTGTACAGGAAGATATTAACTCCTCTGTTTATATGAAAATAAAATTTAAGACAGATTCATTTAGAACCAAAAAAGGTTTTCTAGCACAAGTGAGTTCTGTTTGTGGAGGACTTATTACTGATTTATCCGGGGAAATAGGACCGATTTGGATCGATGCTTATAAGACCGTACATACGTCTCTATTAAATAAACTTAAATGTGAATGGACTGTAAAAGTTCGACCCGGTAGAACAGTTCAATTAAGCTTTAGCCATTTTAATATAACTAATACAAACGACAACTGTGCTAGTTACGTCGTTCTACGAAATGGTGATTCCGTGGAAGCACCTTTATTAGAAAGTGGAAAGTACTGCGGTTATGAACATGAAAACCACACAAACATAGAAACTTCAAGTAATTCATTTTTTGTGAGCTACATAACTCAATTTCGTAATGTTCCATTTACTTTCCAAAGTTTCAAAATTTATTATGAAGAGAAAAATTTCGAATGCGGATCAACTTCTGAACTAAGTATGGACCACAAATCAGAAATAATAAGTTCTCCGAACTATCCAGACGTACCCATTCCATATTCAGAATGCGTGTGGGTATTTTCGGGTCCACCAGGGGAGACCTTAAGAATAGATTTTATTGGTAGATTTGACTTAGATTATAGTGATAACTGTGGTACAGAGGCTATTGAAATACGAGATGGATTATCCAGTTTATCGCCATTGTTGAAAGGACCTTATTGTGGGGAAAAGCCGGGCTCTATTAAAAGTAGCAGTAATGTATTATTTGTTAAATATATAACACAACTATCAGAACCCAGAAATGGTTTCAAAGCTAATATTTCTATCGACATTTGTGGTGGTACTATAGTTACCGATTCTGGCACTGTGACGTCCCCTGGATACCCTCAGATGCTCTTTTTTCCAAGCGGCACAGTTTGTAGCTGGCATGTTATAGGACCGCCAAATCATGTCTTCTTAATTCAACCGGAAGATGTAGAATTGCCACTAACTCAAGCACCTTGCACTACTAAAATTGAACTAGAAGAATCTTCACCAGTGAATGATACCAGCACAACATTAAAAGTTATATGTAATGATGATTCAAGAAGACCTATAACGGCAGTTGAAACAACGAGCAATAAATTTACAATCAAACTTACCTTTGGTAAACAAGATGTGTGGGACCATAAGTCTCAAATTAAAGGTTTTCGTATTAGTTTTTATTCTTCGCGCCCCATGTGTGGAGGAACAATCACAAGTTCGGAGGACTACTTGACTACACCCAATTACCCTCAAGAAACCACTTTGAAAGACTGCGAGTGGCGCATTCGTGTACCAAATAAGTCACGCAGAGTACGATTGGAGCTTATTGATACGAATCAAGAGAAGCACAGGATAATTCTATATGACGATCTCAGTTTCTATACTATGTTTGTATCAATCCCCAATGGTGATTCCACTTCAGGCAATAAAATTTTCGAATCTGTAGGAAATGAATTAGCAATATCTGTACGATTAAATGAATTTGCTTTAAGTCATCGGTTTAAAGCCAAATTCAGTTCTGACGAACAAGCATTTTGTGGTGGTGAACTGGGTGGCAACAGTCAAACACTTATGTCCCCGAATCTTCAAAGATCTTATAGCTGTAAGTGGCATTATAACAATCAAATTTCAACTGGAAATCAAAATAATTTAACATACAGTTCTATATTTATTTCTCTCAGTACTAATTCTTCCACTGCCGGAAATCGATGTGGATATTTTGATTCACGACTTATTTTAGATTCATCAGTTAGTGACACAGGTCTTAGTTTTCATCGGGAAATTTGTGGTAATACCGAAACATCATACAGGATACCATCTTCTGTTTTAGAAATCAAGGCAGTCAAACGTAAAAGTGATCTATTTTACTTTAATTTAAATATAAAATCACAGCCTTGTGGTGGCAAAGTACACGTAGGGCAAAATGCAACTAATATTTTTAAAAATATACCTAACGTTTATAGTGATACTATAGAGTGCGCGTGGCTTTTAATGACTCCTATAAATAGCAGAGTTGAAATCAAAATGGAAGGATCATTTTTATTAGAATGCGATGATGAATATGTGATAATAATTCAAAGTTTAAGCCAAGGTGTTCCCGCCATCGGAAAATATTGTAAGGGAATGATTATAGAAAATTCGCTTCTTATTCACTATTCTTATATATACATACAGTATCATTCTAAGCCAAAACCTAATACTAATATAAAGGTAATGGCGAAAACTGTCACCCAATCGTGCGGCGGACTGCTTACAATCTATGATAATCTTTTTACGTCCCCGAATTACCCTAAACCGTACTATGCTAACCAAGAGTGCACGTGGGAGATAAGAGCGGATATAGGCTACCGTATATCACTTCAATTCTTTGATCGATTTGCAATTGAGGATAGAAGTAATTGCACCAAAGACGTTCTTATAATTTACGATTGGAAAGAAAATACTTATACCGAAATTGGCAGAGTGTGCGGACGACAAACTCCGCCCCCTTTCAATTCAACTAACAATCGGATGAAGGTAGTTTTTCGTACAGATGCTGAGACGAATCTTGACGGCTTTAAAGCACAGTGGATACCTATCTGTGGAGGCAAATATACAGCCACTCAAAAAGAACAAATATTGTTCAGTCCTGGATACCCTTATAGTTATAAGCCGTATATGAACTGCTTTTATGAAATAGATTCTTTGAGCAAACAGAGAGTTGTTCTCAAATTCCTCGAATTCGACTTAGAAGGCAATTATCCCGAATGTACTTACGATAACTTAACCGTGACAGCTCAGAATGATTATGGTCGTTTATATGAAGTGTTTTGTGGAACTGATTTACCCTCGCCTATACGAAAGTTCGAAAAACTCTCTTTTCAATTTCGATCGGACACCGCTATACAAAGAAAAGGATTTAAAATATCATATGCTATATTTCAATGCGGTGGTAAAATAAACGACACTACTGTAATTTCTTCACCGTCCGATGGTGATAATTACGAGGAAAATATTAATTGCACGTGGTTTATTGAGGCACCACCATCTAAGATAGTCGTTGTCAATTTCATCTATATTGATTTAGAAAATAGTTTTGAATGTTACAATGATTATGTCGCGTTGTACGATGACCAGAAAGTTAATGATGATAAACGTTTAGCATTATTGTGCGGTTCTGTAAACTCAACAACAGTATTAAGAAGTACAGGAAACAAAATGGTGCTTAAGTTTATCGTGGATTATATTTTACACTACAAAGGCTTTAAAGCTCGAATTTACTTTAGTTACTCTGATGCAGCAGGCTGTGGCGGTCAAATAAATTTAACAGATAAATCTACAACCATACTAAAGACACCTTTAATAGGCAACCATGTCGTGTATGAAAACTTCTTAGACTGTCAATGGTCGATAACATCTCCTCCTGATACAGTTATAAAACTTACTTTCACACAATTTCACATATCTCCTTGCGAAAACATCAACCAAACCGCTATAGGATACAGCAAATGTGATTGTGACTTAGTGGAAATAAAAGATGGTATTTCTCCAAATAGTTTAATAATAGGCACATATTGTGGCCACACCATGCCATCTGCACTGGTATCGTCTGAAAATATGATGAGTGTTAGGCTTTCTACTGATGGCGAATTAGTGAGTTCTGGTTTCCACGCAACATTGACAGCTCACCCAACACCATGCGGCCAGTCCGTCATACATGTTAGCTCCACACCGCATCGCTACAAGTCTCCTGGTTATGACACGGGATCGATTCCGCGAGGTCTACATTGTGTCTATCGTTTGGATAACAGTGATCAACAATATAGTCAAATTCGCATTACGCTAATTAATTTACAATTACGTGCTGCTGTTACCGAGGGTGAAAATGTTAAAGTTTGTAAACATGACAAAGTCATTATATCCAATAGTTTATCTAGTTCAAATATTACATTAGGTAAAGATCTAATCATTAATCTTCAAACAGACGACTTTTTTTCTCATTATTATTTCTACGATAGTAATATACATTATCCTAATTATTTTGAATTATGTGGACATTTAGAGGCTGTGGATTATTACATTTACGGACCCCCTTCAATAAATATAATCACTTCGGGTGAGTCAGACGGTATGGTCCACAAAGGTGTAGAAATAGAAGTAGCATTTATAGGATATTGCGGTAGAAATTACACAGAGCTTCAAGGAAGAATATTAAGTACTTACAGTATATATAGCAGTGTTGTGGATGATTGTTACACGCTAATTACTGCTCCCGTTAACTATACAATATCTGTATATTTTCTGAGTATTCTACCAGAACATTACGATTCATACGTATATTTGAAAATGTACGATGGAAATGAAACTAGCGCAAAACCATTATTGACTATCAATAAAGATTACGAAAATAATAATCCAATATTCTCAACTGGGAGATACATGCTATTACACAATCACCAACATAATGGAAATCTTGTAACATTTGATCTGAACTACGTTACAACAAATAAAGGTAACGGGTGTGGTGGCAAATTACACAACGCTGTCGGCACCGTGACCAGCCCTTTTTACCCCAAAACATACAGACATAAGAACACATGTGAATGGGAATTGGAAACTCCAGGTGGCACACATTTACTTATGCGATTTAACGATTTCGATTTAGGAATATCTTGCGATCAGAATTATTTACAACTCGTGGACAGTAAAAGTAACGTTGTGAGAACATTTTGTTCTGAGACGCCTGCTGATTACTGGAGTGATGACAATTACGTAAAACTAGTTTACCATACTTCGATGAATAACGCAGGTCATGGTTGGTCTGCTTATTTTGTAGCAACAAAGAAATAGATGTTTAAGTGCTCTTAAATTTAATCATAAAAATGAAATTTCGCGTTTTTCTTAACCCGTTCGACTTCGACACGTATTATATTAATAGGTATATATAAACATATAGTATAGTATAAACAATAACAATAAGGATTACTATTTGTGCCGATACTATCGGCACATAATATCACGTAGTTAAATAAGCTACATAATTACACGTACAGTCAAGGCTAAAATAAAGTAATTTCAGGCACGTACCATCTTAGTA
>JANTPX010200294.1:0-10169 GCA_024757885.1 Apantesis nais | reverse complement strand
AGAACATCTCGGCGGCAGCACATCTCCACACACTATTCTAATGTATTCCTTTGAACGAATATAAATTACGTCCTGATTTGAATAACAAACAAGGAGGTGGCTCACGACTTGTCGCGTTAATCCCCGAGAGCAATAAATACACACGCAATTAATTATCACCGCCTTCACCGAAATAGACCGAAGCGAGACATTTTTTTACTGTTTCACAGTTTTTTTGTTTATATTCATGAGATGTGTCACGAGCGGGTCTACTCAAAGCCGCAGTTTGGAAATATAAACTAGTTTCGAACTAGGCAACAAAAACTGATCATTTTTTTAACAACCAAATAAAATGTCACTGTTTTACACGTTTGATGTTGTGTACTGTGTGTACTATTCCACCCCACGGTTGAATGATTTCATTGAAACTGAGCTTGATTGACTTTAATAATTGAAGTGGTGATTGTTCTAAACCAAGTGCCTAGTGACAATCCGAACTAGAGTCGAATTATTCAAATTGTCGACGTTTAAGTTCTAACTTACTGCTAAAAGTACAAACATTTTTTAAAATACTCTTCAATCGTTTCAGATGATGTTTAATTGTATGATTTTCTCTGGATTCATATTTTGCAAAAACAAATAACTTAAAGCATTCACATCTAATTTAGTAGAATGCCCATTCACCAGACCAGACCCAACAGTAGTTCATAAGTAGGTATTTAATAACAGATGTCGACACACTTATTTATACATTTATAGAGTAAAAGTACCGGCCATCGCTTTGATTGGTCTCGCCCCATGCTCCACAGAACACGAAGCCAATGAGTCCTCCTCTACGACACCAACGTTTCATTTGTATAATATCTCTATTAACTTATAAGATATATTAACTTGTCGCTGGGCCATAACATCAAGGTCACTTGGCTCTATTCCTAACATAAAAGTAAGGTTTATTTAATAACTAATCACTAGTTAGCCTTCGACTCCTACTTTTGGTGTTGTAATAATTACGTTATTGATGTTTTTCGTTTAATAACATCTAAACAATATTATCATATAGGAGTATAATAATCTGTCAATTAACTTTCTTGAGAGGCTACCTCAAGAAAGTTAATTGACAGATTATATTACTTCGTCGATATTAAGGATACGTAATAGGATATGTAACACTTAATATACATTATTACAATGTATATCTCCGGAGCACACCGAAAAGAAAATAATCTACTGTGCCGATACTATCGACACATAACATCATATCGTATATCATATACCATCACATCGTAAGCCTGGCGCAGGTCCCAGGACATATTGTCCTATCACTGAGAGGTTGCTAATTTAAAGTGAGATTATCTTATTAGGATAGTTGAACGTACCTTACTGTTCGGCGCTGGTGCCTGGTGAAGCAGTGTGTTAAATAAGTATTTTTGTACTATGTTCATATGTTTATTTATTCTAAATTTGTAGCGACACTTTTAAAGGCAAAGTAGTTTTATTAGCAATTAAGTTTATTGTCTATGAACGTTTATCGTCCGCTACTGTTTAACACGCTCAAGAATATAAAATGAACTTCATAATAAAATAAATCCTATTAATAGCACACTTTCATAAAGTAATGGGATTTTATTGTCGCCCGCGGACGTTAAAACCTTACCCAAGTCTATAAAGTAGAGGCTCTGTGAGAACGATGCTTCGTTCAGCACGGACTTGCTCGTGTTGCTGATTGGCGGAAAAAGAAAATAAATATTTTTATAAAAAAAATAATTTCCATGTAATTTTTGTCAACCTTTTTACTACTAATATTATCATTTTATAATAAGGACAGAAAGTTTAATAAACCGATTGATACACGTTCACAGTTTTATTTTGGTTTTGTTAGTAATTTTACGACAGTTATTCTTTCCGTTAACCTTCCTGTATTTTAAATAGCGAGTGAAGCAGGGAGCGCTGGTCGTGTTGCCAGCACGTCGCGTCGTATCAGGTATTTATATTGTTTTAAGAAACAAACGACACTAAATGACATAGTTCAAACCTCGAAATTAGTTTTATGTGAATCTGAGTGAGTTCAAATATCGGTTTGGACTTACTAAACATGTGTTTAAATTTTACTTTTCATAAACTTTATCTCTCTAAGATTAAGCTATTATTGGCTTTCGTTTCGGTTAATTCCATTAATACATTGGGCTTACTTATAGTTTTGTATGTAGTTGTTGTATAATTGTATATATTTCCTCTAATAGAGGTGTTCAGATACGGGCAAATATATCAAAGAAGAAAAAGAGGATAGTAAAGTAAGCCGTACGGAGCTACTCATACGGTTTACTTCGCTCGCCTCTTTTTCTCTATTAAATGTACATTGTTTTTAATAAGAGTCGTTAGGAATAACTTAGATTTATTATAATTATTGTTTGAAATATTTAACGTTTGATGTTGAACAAGCCACAAATAAATTGAGCGGTTGAACTAATGAACTATAAAATTAGAATAATCTAAACTTTTTGTTTAAGGTCTTCTTTGATACCTGATGAGCGTTCGTTAGTGGAATCTTTAGAGTCGGCTCAAATATAAACAATGGCCCGAGTGTAACCATTAGACAGTCTAGCCGACTTGATAACCGTAACTTTATTTGTCTAAAATAAAGGTTCTAATGAATAAAGAGATATAACAACTCTTCAACAATCTCAAATGATTCTTGTACTAATTGCACAGCCAAGTCAACTCTTGTTTGAAATAACGATTTGTCTTCTTACGTATTTACACTTCATAATACGAATAAACAGTTTCGTAATGCATGGTATTTTTAACTGACTGGAAAATAAGGGGTTCTCTATGTGGTCGTATTTATTTTTTTATGTTTTTTTAGAGCGAACCCGTTTCTTCTTATTTAAATTTGAAGATCAATTATTGTGAGATCTTGAGCCTTGAATTTATTATAATTCATCATGTGACGCAACAAAGTCTGTGATACTTTTTTAAACGTTAATAATCGTTTTCTTACAAAAACTGTGGCTTTATTTCTTTAGATAGACGCAGATGAAGTCAGAAGCACAGGTCAGCTAGTGAACTATAACTACAAGACGTTTAACAGTAATGTACAATGTGACGTAAAAAATCACATTTTGCTCATTTGCTGTGTTGTATGTGTGAGCCATTTCATCGTGTAACACATTTTTAAACAATAAAACAAAAACTCCACAAAGAGGGAACCATTAATTCCATATGTGACGTTATTTGTATTGCTTGGAAGAGAAAAACCGCGTCACGACGCAATTTACATTGTTGTTGTGCCGAATGCCGCGCGCCGCCCGACGGGTGCCGCGCGTCACGTCCGCGGCAAGAGTTATCACGGCACAGCACCGCTACGTGCCAACACCCTCAAGCGCACCATGTTGTGGGAAAACGTTGCGCCTGCCTCCTTGGGATAAGGAAATTGTTTGACACATTTAATATTCATTATATGAATCCTCGCACGATCGTCTGCGTACAATAAGTACTTCGTACTGTACTTTCCCATACACCTTAGAACGTTAATAACGCAGAAACATTATTTATACCTTGTCTAAAGTCCATTCTTGTTATCTATGATAGTTTTACATCATAAATCTGATAAATAATTTTGTGATACAAAAATTCATTTCTTCATATTTCATTTTCTCGACAGAAAGTACTACTACTTGTGGCAAGCTTCAAATACCGTCTGCCCAAATTGCCAGAAATGTAAACCAGTGATCGTTTTCCTGGATAGTTGCAACACTCTAACGGCCACAATATCTAACTGACAGAAAATGTACCGTCTGCTATAAATTTTCACCTTGTACACATAACTTACTTTTAGTGGGTAATTCAGCGTACATTTGCATTGTGCGTCTCCGAAATGGTCTCGTTTGACTCAAGGACGAGGCGACTATAATTCTCTCGGACAACTAGCAATGCTTGTCGTTTATATTGGACATATGTTCTATGCTAATAAATATGCGAATGTAAAGGGAGTGCATATGATAGCAACATATTATATAGGTACTATTATACTATTGTTATTAACGTCATCTTACCGTTACTTTCATCTTTACTAGCCCTCGCTGTAATTTATTTAAAAATTGTCCAATGCATGACAAAAATCACATACTTGCCTTTGATTAATGTAGTTAATAAGGTACTTAATCGACATTCAGCTCATAGACTATATTTGCAACATTCAAGCCTAAAACAAACAAGTTCACAATATTGGAATATCAACAATAAATCTAAATAATTCAACAGAGTCAGTTGAGAGTCAGCAAGACTGGGCCAATCATTTCAATGGTGTATTATTTTAATTTCAAACTACAAATAAACATTCGAGCCTATTCCAAACTAAAGTAATGACCAGTTTCATTTAATAGTTAACGAAGTATTGATCGGTGGCCAATCAAATACATTTGTTTGTTCTGCTCGATGTAATATTTTAGTAACGACAGCGTTTGTTAACCAACGGCGGTGCACATAAACGTGGAACAATACCTGCGAAGGTGACAACAATAATTACATTAAGTGCATTCGTCGCGCAATACCTTCATGCATACATTAACATCGAGAAATAGGCAGAAAAACATTTGTTATTAATCTCCTCCTTACACTTGTACTAGAAAAGTCTTATATTCACTTGTTTTGAAACTGGTGGGGCTTATGTTTTGTGTAAGATCAACGTGACATACGAGGGAATGAGTGACTAAAATCCTTCTAAATATTAAAGATTAAACTAAAATTTTTATATTGAATATTTCTGGTGGGTGTGCTTTGCGAATAGACACGTAGTAGATGTCCCGTTGGCTTAATTAAAGTGGACCCTTTTAGACACAATATATTGCAGTTTTGTTTGGTACGATATCAACACACCGCCCTTCATCAAGACATGAGAGATAGCCTGAGTGGATTTCCACGCGTAAAAAAAATAAGTATTTTTATGTATAGATAGACTATCAATTTAATTATTTACAAACTGGTATACAGGTTCAGATCACAAACATTTACAGCCCGATTGACTAATTATTTAGATTTTTGAAGTATATTTAATTGAGAGCTGTATAGAAATTGACTATAGTAATTCACACTGTTGTCTTTCGCAGCGAGACAAATCTATAGGAATATATTACTTCTAATTGAGATACTATTTAGTGTATATAACGCGCCGAAAGCAATCGGAAGAAACAAAGTTGTTAGCTTATGCGTGATAATGGTTCTTTTTTATTGTTTGAATGCGAAGGTTTAAAGGCTTATGCGAAGCTTCCACACTAATGACATAATGAGCGTTATGGCAGTGTCGACACTGTGCGTGAGGTAGATCGATTTGTGATATGCTGGCGTCGTTGGAAAGTTCAGTAACTATTAACGTAAGTAATGTTTGAAATATCTACATTTAGAGTACTAAATACACATAAAAGATATGCAAATTGAAGAAGTTCAATTCAAAAAGGGTTTTTTTAAGTAAGGAACTACCTCACAGATTAAAGGAGAGTCTTGTACGAAACGTATTTATATCTAATAATATTGCAGATTTTCATAAACATTAATATGAGACCACCTCATTGATATCTCACGAACGTGTGCGCTTTTACTAAGTGCTTTATTTTAACGTTTAAAAGGCTCAACAAGTTTCCAGTGGCCGTGTAATAGTAGTACAATTAGCATTTAAATGAAAACTGTAAAAATACTTTGTAAAGTGTCCATTTACATGCATAAAGGTATTTAAAAGTAACACTCACATTGCATCAATTTCATTACGAGGACGTTATAATAACCAAAAGGCGTGAAATTGACAATATGTTAATTTTTACGATAATCCCCGTGCACCGGCCGTAGTTGGCCTCCCTGTGTGATACGTATATGTACCTGCATATACTGAGGTATGTGAGCTCGGTTAAGTGCCGATTGAGTCGGGATAAATTGACGTTTAACAGGTTACCCAACAAATAACCTGAAAAACAAATAATTATATATATACACTTGGTTATCGAGTTCATTCGAGAAAACCTTCAGAGTGGAAAGAGGATGGCTAAACTAAAAATAAGTAGACGCAATGTTAATTAACCGACTTCATTATAAACTGTGCTTTATCTTTATTAACACAAATTTATAAAATTGGCGAGTAAGGGTATAAGTAGACAAGTAAGAAGAACAACAACACGTCAGTATTACTATAACTTCAGTTATCATATAACACGAGAGGTCACCGTCAAAGCTTGGAATTTAATCCACAACAACTGTGGCAAGTGCTTGAGATAAAATAGTTTACGAGCGAGGCACGCGGCGCGTCGCGCCCGACCCCCGCTGACCCAACCTGTAATTACGTTTAGATTTCAAATTGTGTCACGAACTGGTAAATGAGTGTTAACGGTTTCAAAGCTCTGTAAGTAAATTCTTACTATAAAGGCTAACATTAGCCCAATTACCCGACGCGAACTGCTAGTTGAGTTCATTAATGGGTGACAATTAATAGAGAGACCGTAGCGATGCAATTTCGTTTCAAATTGAAGTAGACGACAGCGGAATCAAGTAAGTCAGATTATAAAACAAAAGGTACTGAAAGAATGTTGAGTCTTTGATAAAAATATTAACCAAAGCGACGGCGGAAGGGAGACGATGTTGACAATGTCAAACCTTGGTGTAACTGGTGTGGAGTGTGAACATTGCATTTAGTGTTTCAGTGTGTAAAATATCGCAACGCTTTTATAACATTATCGAGAATCTAACTCAAACGCTTACTGTGATATCGTCTGTCAATTTAAATTTAGTAAATGAATACTTATATTAGTAGCAACCACATACATACTCATAGCTTTTATTTGCCTCTAAGTACTGGATTTTAATGAGAAATGCCAATGAAAGTCGTATGCTAATTTGTGTAATTTGGTTTTACGTATAATATAATCATAGAATTCAACAATGAACGTGAAATTGTATCGTATTGTAAATTAAATCTCAATACAAAGACAAATAAACCTAAACAATGGGGCTCTCTGTTGACACAAATACGATCTATTGTTAGTATTGGTTAATTAGACATCTATGTTAGATAGTCGTTTGCCCTACAAATTATTAGTGTCGTACACTGAGTATTCAGGTCAAAAGCACAATAACAGGAGAATAAATATACACTAAGAATTCTATACATATAAGTATATATATGACATGCTATGTCGGTTTCTGTACTCTTCAAAAAAACAAAAAATTCTGAATCGATTGAGTTCAAATGTTGACACGGTACACGCTTCAAAGATGGTTGTTATCAATTTTTCAAACACAATGTGGGAGGGATCAATGGAGGTAGGGTACAAATAGTTGTTCATAACTAGGAAAGTTTGCGAACCAAGCAAAGTAAAAATCAAAGAATTTAGCATAAACTTTTGTTCAAAGTTGAAAGTTGAATAGATACTGTAAATGGAAAAGACCAGAAAAGTTTTTAGTTTCCCAAAATAAATCAATTCTTAGTGTGGCTTTTTTTGTTTCGTATCCAGTTAATTTACTCTCGGGAAATGCCTCTGATAACCTTTAAAAAGTAACGCGTTCATTTATACATTTTACGACCCAATATTGGTAACCTGTACCAATTAGTGAGCCACCGTTTGGCAGTCTATTTTAGTAAACTGCTAATACGATATTTTCGCTTACACGAGCCGCTACATACACGCTGTAGGAGACATGTAGTTATATATAGAGGCGTGTTCAGACTTTACGTGTGCTATTTATGTCTGGATAATAGTTGGGTTCTCCGCTTAATTTTTGTAAAAAATATATTGACACCGAAATGTTAGCTCCGTGATTCACGAGGGCTGTTGTTTACTCACTCTAATATTTATGTCTTAGAGCTTTGAAACAAAGAGTGGTCCCCACATCCACATCTCTCTGTTACACCTCGTGTTACAAGCCGTTTAAATTGTGAAAATAGCAAATGTATCCAAGAAGCCCCTTACAATCGCCAACCATTGTTCTGGCTAGGTCCTGGTTTAGGTATTGGATTCACCTACCTTTGCGAGATAATTTAAAGTCGAACAACTCTTCGTAGTTTTTAGAGTTTATAGATAAAATCCATGAATTATAATTTTATTAATATTTTCATTAAAAGCAGATTCAGTAGAAGAACTTCACTTTAAAATACAGAACTCAGTAATAACTTTATATTTCAGAAGTAAGAATTAACCTTACACCTCCCTCCCAAAGTACTCTCACTACTAATGAACCGACGGCGTGCGCAAACCCTAAGTGGAACGGTGTGTAAATCATTCACCTGCCACGTCGGGGGTTTCGGTTCAAGTCACTTAAATATATGTATGTGTATTTTATGTGCATATATATTTTTATAACCGACGACTGTAACTGAAGGTAGAACTCTAAATATCTTTTGATAGACTGTCTGTCTGTATAGCAACCGGGACCGGCGGCTTAACGTACTCTCCGAGGTACGCTAAGTCTTTACCTAAATGAACATATATGTTATAATAATAATTAATTAAGTAGAGCCAGCGAACTGTTATATTACCTCCGTGTACCTCACAGGCGCATTAACAGAGCTTCACTCGCCGTTCGCGTTACAATAGTACTTTTACTTCATAATTAACTATTCGAGATTATAAATTAAACGTAAAACGTCGTTGATCACGCAATTAAGGGCTCCAGTGGAGTGATTGCACCGGAACACCAAGCGACGCCGTTACTCAACGTAACAGCCTTGAATGCGTCCTTGGAATTCTTATCGAGATGACTTAAGTGATTATCAGGTAATCATTAAAGAAATACCGAATTCTTTATAATTACTACAATAACGATTACATTTACGCAGTAATTATTATTAAGGGAGCTTCATCTAAACACCAGTAACCGATATAGCAGTTCAACTACAGTACGTTTGACCATCACATGCTTTCCTACGGACGAACAAGGTCCCATAGTATAGCGGTTCGTATTTAAGGCCCTGAGACTTGTTCTCTTGTACTTACTTACATAATTGTTTTTTTACTAAATTATGTTTGTATCTGAACGAATCACCTCTCTCCTTCTTTAACTCCTTTATATAAAGTATGACTTTCAGTCAGAAATTTGTTAGTTTTTTATAAATCTTCAATGAATAAACTAACTGTTCACGAACACGAAACAAAATAAATTCTACAAAGAATCGGACTTGTGTTTGATGTTACTCAGATACAAAAATATTTAAGGTTCATCAACTCAAAGTAATCACTCCATTTTTCCTCATTTTACCTGAACCCATTAACCGTTATCTGAACTTTACTCTTTTTTGTATCTTATTATATTAGAAATACCTACGTTCGCAACAACATCTATAAAGTAAAGAACGTAATAATGTAAGTAATCTCTGAGGCTGAGGCGCAATCTCCGCTCTGTAATACTTGCTGTTCTCGGCTATGTGCTAGCGCGTGTAGCTAAGTTGATAGTCTGTCAATTGCTGATGTATCAACTTTATACGTGAAGTGTTGAATGAGAAGTCGGATGTCAATAGGAAGCAAGCGGTGTATCGATATGGCGTACGGAATACAGAACGATTAGTACTTTATATTAACAAATAACACATGTGTGGCAATGACAAACGTCGTGAAGACACACATATACGACGGAATACATAACATACACACTTGAGTATGTATACGTAATGCGTGTCTGGAAAGTGTACGGCCTTGCGTGTATGAGATATAACATACCTTCTTTATGAATTGTGTTATATATTTATGTAGTACAAACCTAAAAACAATCTAATGAATGTTATTAATACGAAACGAAGTTTGATTGTCACGCCTTAATTACCCAACTCATTGACATGAAACATTGTCAAGGAAACAGAAAAGATCCGTTCATCCAGAAAAAAATAACTGTTTCTTAAAAATATTTAATTGAAAATGTACATTGAGACGAACAAGTGCCTAGTGAAAGGAATAGCATTACGGTATAATGGTTAATCGACAACTCAATAAATTAGTCAAGTAATGTTAACATTAGGTCATAACACAATCTGCGAGAGCCCCGCGCGGCTAGTTCTGTAATTGTTCTGAGTCCACCAGAGAGTACAGTGTGTTTATTGTTTACCTACACTTGTTACACGTTTGGTAGCAGCCAGCCTAGTCTCTTCTAGCTAACGTCATTATCAATGAACTTCCCTAATTTTTTTTAATATTTTGTTTTAAGAAAACATGTAGAATATG
>JANTPX010199195.1:0-10172 GCA_024757885.1 Apantesis nais | reverse complement strand
ACCCTGATGGTGCGCCAGCTGGCGCCGACGCCGGAAGGCCTGGCTATGTGCAGTGATTTTTGTCCACTTCGTCTGATTTTAAGTATATAACCCCAAAAAGGCTCATAGAAACGATATTTAACCAAAAAAACACACCCTATAATAAAGACGAAACGTACATTTTTCTATCATCTCACGCATCAACAGACTGTTGATGGCTTATGAAGTTGTTAGAAGCAAGCAGCTGTATTCAGGAGTAGTTTTTAGTCGATTAGAGTTTAATAGACCCCTAGACGAGCAAATGTCACGAGTAACTTCAAATAACATGAGTACATTGGATTGTCATTCTTTGACTGATGTTTTAATTTCCAAAACAAAAACTTTTAGGTATTGCAATATGCTTACTGATATGTGGATAAAAATATTAGTCTAATATAATTTATTTTAGATGCGTGGTGTGGTAATAATTGGCCACATGCATGCAACTACTTACTTCGCAATAATTTTAAGACGATAAACAATAAATCAAAAACTACTTCCATCTGCTGCAATTAATTCTGTTAATGTCAGACGAACTACGTCATTGGTTTTTTGTTTAAATTATAATGATGATACAGACTGATAAACAAGTCTGTTTTCTTATAAATATTCTTTATAATCCGTACGTGTGATAATAAGTTTTTTATTTCTCTGGAATAAGGCCACTAAATAACACACTGAAGTACATGAGAACGTAGCCTATGTCCAGCAATGAATTATTAAGAGCAAAAGAGAATCTTTAAGAAAAAAAGGGTTTATTATCAACAGATAATAAACCCTATTTTTCTTAAAGATTGTATAAGTTTGGAAATATCGGAGGTAACAATTTGTCCTACCTATTGGTTGTGGTGTAAAAGTAAATAGGTATACAAGATAAAATGAGGTAAATAAATTAGGTGTACTCGTAACAGGTGCTTAAATGTAAAAAAAAATAAACAAATAATGAGAGCCGTTTTTTTTATTACCATTGTAAGATGATTCAAAAGATTAAGAGTATATCACTGCAGTTGGAACTACCCATAAGTATGTTCCGAAGCATAGTTCTCCCATATATATTTCTGTTTTAATATTACGTTATTATCTCTACAATATAATAAGCTAATTTGTTATAAATGTAGAAAAACGATGAATATTCGCCAAAAACGTATCTAAGTATGTTTAGTCTTGTTAGTTCTGCTTTGTTTGGTCTAGAAAGTATTCTAGATTATATATACAGTTACATACATATATGTATGTGTAATTATGTAACGTAACATTAATAAATATATTTTATATAAAATTACATAGCATCATAAAATAAATATTAACAAAAGTATAGTTCATGGAAAGGTTGAGACCTGGAAGAGACCGTTCACTTTGATAAGGCCACCCATTGTATGTATCACTGTTTTTTGTTTGTATTTAACATTGTATGTTTCCGTATCATTGTGTATAATAAAGAGTACCCATTTAGCTTAAGATTATTGTTATTATGTTCCTAGTTTCATAAAAATAAATGTTATTATAATATAAATTATATAATTGTCTAGTTGTTATGGGACTTCTTTAACCCTAGCCTGAGCAAATCATTTATTTAGCAATTAAACAAAGTGTTTCTATAGGGGCTCACTCGCGTCAACGCTCCTTTTTTTTCATACTATACTGTAAGAACCGACAACTTTTTATTTGTTGACGGGGTAGATAGTCCGGATCCCCGGCTCCCCGGGGACTCAGGTGCCAGGAGTATGTAGTGTTCAGACAAAAAACCACTCCGACGGTCAGCCTCAAGCGCTTTCCGCTAGGGAGGACACGGACCATGTTATTTCAGGTCCCCCTCAGATCGACATCGCGCCACGCTAGGCCCATCCCGGGTGAAGCAGGTTTTCTCCCACCATAGCCCAATTTAAATTGCCCCGGTCGCATATTGCAACCACGCCGACATCTCATCAAATTAATTTGCCACCAGAAATTCCCACTCTCTGGTAGCCTGCGGCTCTGTCTACGGCTGGTGTCACCGTTGACGTCCTCTACGCTCGGGATCGGCCCTCTCCCGATCCCGTTCAGCGGTCTATTTTTGGAGTATTACAGTCTCACAAAAAGAAGTCACTGTGTCGCAGCCCTGGCGTTCAATTCGATTCAGGTACTCACCGAAGCAACCTTGCCCAGTGACTATCTGCGTCAGTCGGTAGGTAACGCGATCTCCCTCCCTGCCTACCCATGCTTTAAGGTTAGGCAGAACGGCACCGACAGCGTAGTCATCTTTGGGTTCTCTGAGACCGATGACGGGCTCTCGAGCACCAGTACAGAGAACCTCTCCTACCCCCTCGCCTGACCCATGATATCGACGCGTCTCAAACGTCAGTCATGATGCCACGAAACCAGGTAGGCCAGCTACTGCGGCGGTCTGGGCCTGCACTTCTTACTTCTTTCTTCTACTCTTCCTTGGGGCGCGCAAGCTTAATGGGTCGGTTCTACTCCTCGTCACATCAGTCATCTTCCGACGTAGCCCTCACACGTGCCTTCTTCGTAACAGAGGGATACCTAGAGGGATGTTCCTGGAATGTATGGCCTAAACCATCCTGTCCGTATGATTTTTACAGAGGTTTTCTACTCTTGGCCACTCTCCTACGGTAATTCATAGGTCCGCTCCCGATAAATAAGCGTCTTTAGAGCGAGTGAGATATCCACGGTAACTCAGTTCACCTTCCTAAACTCACTATTTCTCTCTGGAATCTTGGGACTATTATAATTACATATAAAAACAACAAACTAATGTATTTGTTAAAATGGAGTAGTGTAATTTATTTATCACTATTTATGTAAATCGTTAATTAATATCATGTGTATGTTCGAAATATAACTGTTTGTTGCTTGTGTATTGTGTGCAATTCTGTATTCCGGACTTGCGTATCATGAATCTGAAGCAATCCCGTGCTCTACTCCGAGGCGTAGTTGTTAGTTGTATAAATGTAGTCAATCTGTTCAGTGGATTACTTATATGTATCATGTTGTCATTATAAGTACGTTTATGATGTGTTTGGGTAATTTGTATATGTCATTTGTTATTTATTTATTAATAAATTAATTTACTATTTATTAACGCACGTGTAAACTAACGTTTAATGATGTCTCATTGCAATGCAATATAAATAACAATAACATGAAGTTTTATTATGTGGTTTTAGTACTATTAATCGATATCGATGATGAAATAAAGTGGGTGACATAGTATTTACTGCGCTGTAGTAACGATAAATAAAATAAAGTATTAATAAAATGTAATCGACTTGTTGTGTAAACTAGTAATTAATGAAATAACTACTTCATAAGAAACCGTGTTTAAAATGTTATAAACACGGTTGTGTTTGAAAATTTATATCGAGACATGCAGTTTGTATCGTAAACTAACAGAAGAACCCTACTGTTTAATTTAATCATTATAATACATCTTACAAAACATACTGCCATTGGCAAATGTATTGGTTTAAGCTTAACTTTATCTATCTTTCCGATACTCCTTAAATCAGCAACGTAAACAATATGCTAAAATAAACCAGCTTATTCGCAGCAATAAAGTTCCAAGATCTCTTACATTTTACGAACCTTAAGCCTTTATTTGATTTGATGTCTTCAATCAGGTCTGTACTAAGATTAGAATGTTTTTTTTATATAATATAGTTGGATGGTTCGTGTACTCTTTCCGAGAGTCAAAAAACAGCGAGTCCTCTTATGTAGTATTAGTTAGAAAAATCAAAACTGAATTATTGAATTTAGAACATTATTTGTATTTACATAGAGTTACTTAACATAAAGCATTACATGCCGAGATCAGTATGGTATTAAACTATTAACAATCAAAAAGTGATGATGGCAAACGATTTTTTATTAGTTAAAGTAACATGATGGTAGTTCTTTTCTAAATATTCGTCAGTTTATTTTGAAATCACCAAATTTTATTATTGAATATTTAAAATATTTATCCTTCGTGTCTCGGAGATCACGTTAAGCCTTCGGTCAGTGTTGTCATAAGAATATCTGTGGCAATAGTAATGGAAGCCCCAAAAGTCCGAAAATAATCTTTATACTTCGAAATCGCCTAGTAATTGGGTTGTGAAGGTCTGGTGATAAAAATCGAAGTTCAGCCGTATCGGAAATTCAAAGTTGTAGAGCTCACCTAGTTCATTTCCTAAACGTTTAAGCATACATCTATATATTTGTCTCCTTAAAATATTATTTATTTTAAAAGGATGGTAGCTAAGATTCTGAAAAATATTTGAAACAATATGTGTACAAAATGTTTCATACACTCATCTACATTTCTGACACAATCCGATGCTATCTTTCTTAATGGTTAACGCCATCATTGATGATTCTCGCTAAGGTACATATAATTTTTTTGACAATCACGCTAAATGTAGGTTATCGCTCTTATAAAAACAGATAAAGTTTTACTCTCATTAAAAAGAATATAGTGAATAGTTACGTCACTTTTGAAGCAAAAATATTCGTATTGATCTTACATCAAACAACTTACAGGAACATCAGGTTCTTTTATTTAAACATCACCGAGTTAACCGTGACCTCGCTCAATTTTTGAAGCTGTTATTTCTTTTTTGTTGTTAACGCTGTATTTTTATCATTTGCATCTACAGACCCTATTTTAAAAGACCTCTATTTTAAAAGATTATTTCTAAAATGTACCGTTTTTCAAATAAATGTCTTCATATTTCTATGAAATACAAAAGTAACTATTGAAATATTTACAAACGCAAATAAAAATACATCGGATATCGTCCTTTTATAAAAGCGTGACTTTTTTACGATAGTGACAATTCACTGAATTTCAAAGGATTTCGATGACAGTACATTTTTTTGGAATACGATATACAAAGGGATGCCAAAGGTATTGATTACACGATACAAAATGTCGCCTCAAAGCGCAAATTTGCCTAGCTGATTTATTTTTATTGTATTCCATAAATGCTGATCTCGTAATTGCTATCAAAGGACATCTCAGTAAATACAATCTACATATTCATTCACATCTCACTCAACAAGGTATCTCTATTGCCTACGATTTCGTACTAATCTAGGTTTTTATAATTGATTCTGGTATCATACGAGTAGCAGGAGTTTATTTTTCGATAAAAGTTAACTTAAAATATTTTTATTTCATTGAAAACATGTATGCAAAATTTAATAAAGAATTGAGTGGTTAAGATGTAAAAACTTTTCAACTATATACACTTTGACATTTATTAAATAAATTAGTTATATAATTGTATGAGTTAAGAAGTAATGCGTATTGTTATTAACATACCACCGTTGTTGCGCGAGATATCAACAGACATATCTCTCTATATCTTTGGTGAATGCGTTCCACATTGCAATGCAATCAATAACAGCAGTCATATTTTGAACTTTTAAATAGAATGAAATAAATAAACACTTTAAATTAAATAATAAAACAAAAACGAAACGCAAACATATACTCAAATTTACTGCTGTACTAATAGTCTTGCAATTCTAATACGTAGGGCGTTGGTGGAAAAGCAAAAGGTCCTATTTTGAACTCATATAGGCCATAAGCCTTTTTAGTGAGGGACAGACCCATCAAATAGAGAATCTTATTTTTTTGGTACATTATTACTGTTTAATTTATCAGAATAGCAATATATTTATCATATCGATTTTAACGGATCAGCTTATGCTCTTTGTCAAAATTTAACGTCACTGGCGTTGTTTTTGAACTTTACACATTTGAATATAGATCCACAAATAAGTATATTTACTTGTAAACAACGCGTGGGTGAGCTCAAATGAGCACTCTCCTACCATTATCAGGCTTTTGAGCACTTAAGTTTGTCCGGACCTGTACAGAGTACGGTAACTTTGTATGTAATTACTTTAGTAAGTCCTAGTACCACATTTGTAGTTATCAAACGGTGTGTGTTTAATGTTTGTGTTACATAAATGTAAGTGATTTATGTGAAACACACGTTATAACTAAAATTGAAGTCTATAAGCCGATTTTATTTTCATTTTTGTGTTCGACAAGTCTGTGACAAATTGAATCCTTTTTAACGGGGTTCACACTATTGTTTTATCTCTTAACAGTTGATAAATATTGTCCTTAAAATACATCAATAATCCATAAATAAAAAGATTTACCTAAATTCGTTGTCTGTTTTAAATCAACTGGTTCTCGCTCATTTCTATATCAATAAGGATAGGAGTGTAAGCATAGTTTTAGGATCATAGTATTAGTAGACTTTTCGGATTTTTCCCTTTTTATTACGGAAAAATCCTATGTACGCAGAGGCTTCGTTTTAGAACGAAATGTGTGTTGAACGGAAATATTCGACTAGCTGAATGGTGAAGCATGAACATACGAGTATATTCAATCAATAATTGATTAAAATTATTTAATCTAGTTGTGCACAGTGAAACAGTTATTAAATTTTGAATTTAAATTTCATGCTTTATTGAATACTGTATGCCTCAGGTTGTGGAAATAAGAAACTTTTTAGTTTAAACTCACTCTAGTATAAAATTTTGGTTACATTGAGCATGGTCATTTATATGAGTTTTAAAAATATTTCAACATTAATTTTAATAACATTAAAAGTAACTTTTTGAAATAATTTATATCTTTCAAATGATTTGATTTGATTTCATAAAGAGGGAATGAATATTTAATTTAAACTTTTATTTTTCATAGTCTAACGACCAACATTATTACCGTAAGCCAGCTTGTGCTAAATAGAAAGTTTGGAATGGATTAACCTAATTCGTTTAGACTGTAACTTCGGTTAGCTTTATATTAATCTGTTTTTACATAATTTAACAACGCTTTTAAGTAATTCAGGATTTCTCAATTTTTATAAAATTTTATATGTAGTTACGAACTTAAAAATTGGTTTGCATAATACTGATTTTTTTATTAATGATGTATAGGTATAATCTATGGTATGAGAGGATTAAATGTGTATTTCCTAATAGTAATTTTAATTTAGTTTTACTTTAGTATATTTAAAGGATAAGAAACTACAGCATTTGAACGATTTCTTTGCTATTCGTTTTGGTCGAGAAACATACGCTAAGTGGTAAAGTTTTAGAGGAGATAGATTGGAACATTCGCCGTGACTTATTATTAACTTCTACAAAAGTTCAGAAGAAAATAAGAAGACTCTTTTTGTTTAATAAGTAGTCATTTTACAAAATTTAATCTAGTTTATTTCTCCTCCAAATTACGATTATATACGACAATAAGCGATTCGGTCATTATTCAAGATTTTTCTCGTAGAAGTTTTAAATAATGACACTTAGCGTTAAAACCTATATCTACGACATGTAAAATAGACATAAAAAAGTTAGGTGACTGCCAAGACGTGCCGACTCTAAATGAAGTCAATAAATATCACAAGCATTACTATACCGCCCTACTTAATGGTAAAAGGCAAATTTTCTGTACAAGACGTGACTTGCCTTAAAGCGTCGAGAGAAAAAGCTTTGAGATTATTGTTTACTTTTTGTTGCAAGAACGAATATTATATGTAAATGAGAGATGATAAGATATTTAAAAACAGTTTCTTTTATTTGTTATAGTTAAAACATTCATACAACAAATGTAATTGTTTTAAAACATGTTTTGTGATTAACTTTATTTTTTGTATCTTGTATTTTTCTTATGACGCAGTCTATGTTTGTAATTTATAGTATAAAAAGAAATATTTACTTCATTAATATTAATGAATATGTCGAGTATGTACAAACAATACGTCAAAGAGAATTTAAACGACTGTAGTTATTTATTCCTGCATATGTTATATTGTAGTTTATATATTTTTAGTAGTAAAAAATCATGGCTCTTCTATGTGCACCATGGGACCTTCTATCGATGACGTCAGGAGTGGAACTGACACTCACTCTAACAGTAATTTGGAAAGAGTCACACGGATGATTGAGTTCGGGATACCACAATTATGGTAATACACATCTTGAAGGATTGCTTGGAGCACTAGTACTGTGGTCTTTCCTATTAACTTACGTGTGTATATAACTATTTCATAAAAGCCGTGAGCAATCCCCTACTTGGCCACAGTAAGGATTCGTGGGAACACCTTAGTGGAGTGCTTAGTGTGGTGTTATGAGAATGGAAAGGCTCTTGCTAGTAATCAACATTCTGTCCATTGACATAGTGAAAAAGTGACCATTTGGAACACGACATAGAAAGGGTCGTAGATCATAGAATTAAGAAACTTCTTTAGGTTCATAGTAGACATCTCCGATTATAATTTGACCTTGATTTAGACGTTTCCAACAAGGGACCTTTATCATGATGGTTCAGCCATGTCTGTCTGTCTGTTAGAGTGCCTATCTGAGATTTAGGTTAGATACTCTGCGTTTTAGTTAACTAATTATTCAATTTTAATTTTAATTTTGATTTTGATTGTAATTTTTTAATTTTAATTTTGATTATGTTTTTAATTTAAATTTTAATTTTAATTTTGATTTTGATTTTGATTTTCATTTTGAATTGTAGTTGTAATTGTAATATTAAATATACAAATATTAAATATAAAAAAAAAATCATTGATGCACATATTCATACTTCCATACTTTTATTATGATATTTAAAGTGTTTTCTTTTTTGTTGTGTAAACCACTTTTAAAAATTCTTTCAATGAAAAGCTACCTGATCAGCGAGTAATATAGGCTAATTTTTACGGGTATTGGTTATCAAACCAACATGCCTGTGGGCGGAACTATGAGCAAAACCTACTAGGTAAATAAATTAAACACACCGAAAAGTGGTACAGTAAAATTTTGTTTTTTTTTTCTTATGGTACCTCCCCAACATGTAAAAAAGGAACTCTTTTTGATCATCCTATAATGTGGGATATTCTTGAACAGGTTTTTTAGGCGAGGTGTTGGAAGAGCCGCAATTTTTTTTGAGTCAATAATCCCATGGCGAAATATTAAAATTTCAAATGTAAACTTTTGTGAAGTCAGCTAGGCACTCCGCTTCACACTAACCTGAAGTTTATAACATAATGTAAAAAAAAAGTAAGATTAATATATAGCAACTGAAAAAATATGTTTACTTGATAATTTTCACAAAATATAAAATTCTGAGAATCTATTATTCTCCCTGAGGAAATTAAAAAAAAAACTCTTAATTATAGGTTTTATGGAACTCTATACTATGATTGATACCCTTTATGTATTTACTTTCAAATTTAATAAAATAAGTATGGAAGTATGGATATACCACTATCCGGTGTTTTTAATACCGATGACGACCCACGATACACTCAACGACATGATGACGATCATCGTGTCGTTGAGTGTGAAGTTTCTTAACTGGCAGCGGTGATCAATCTAGGCCAACTTTTGTTCAGTTTACAGAGTAGAAGTTTAGAAAAGGTTTATTTATTTGATGTTATTGAGTGAAAATTACTGTTTGTTGTGGTTTGTTTGTTTTAACGATAAACATTAGTAGCTTTTAAATTTAAAATTGAATAGCTGTTCGTGCTAAGTAACTTTATTCTCGTAATGTGTTTTGGGCAATGATATTACAGGTATTTTATTTTTCCATCCTGAAAATTAAGTTAAAAAACTATTAGAAGTAAGATTAGGAAGTTAATAGGTTGCAAAAAGGATACTTTAAATTCTATGGGGAAAATTTGTATTCGTTTTTCTTATAATATAGGAGAGATCAAGTCACCCTTGCAACTCAGGTGAGGTCTTTTGAGTCTCTCTACTCAGAATTAAGGAATGAGGGTTTGAGGTTCCGGTGACATCACCCACTGAGTGAAAAGCGGCGGAATTTCTGTGAGAACCTGTTATCACTCTCTCACTCTCACTCACACTTTCACTCTGAAATTCGGTTGGATAATCTTCCTGCAGCTGGAGTCGAATATTCCTTCCTAAGCATATATTTATCACGTCTGTGTTTACCTTGAATAAATTCGTAAGAGACGGGTCCTTCAATTTGTTTATTATGAAGGTTGCCTGTAATATTTCTATCTTAATAATAATAAAAAATTTCTTCTACTAATACGTTGAATAATAAAATGATACTCTCAAATGTTTTATATTATCTCTTCAAAATTTTTTTTCTTTGTTAAAAAAATATTGGACTATAAAATGTCATGTCAGGTTAATCTTAT
>JANTPX010198090.1:0-10175 GCA_024757885.1 Apantesis nais | reverse complement strand
TATGACTGATCGTTTGCAACTTCGTCAAGTATACTATATTTTGAATATAGCATGGTTCAATTTCTTTATGTACTTAGACGAAATGCATTTCTACATATGTTGTGTTTTGAAAGTTGTGGCTGAACCACAATCCACCGACTGATTCACAAGGACGAGTCTATTAGGGTTTATTTTTTTTATTTAATAATTATTGTCATATAAAAGCATAATATAAAATACTAGCTCAGCAAATATTGTTTTGTTATATAAATAAATTTTAGTGAATATTATGTGTTAGTGGTAGAAAAGTGAAAATTTAGGGTTATGTCTTTTTTAGGATGCCAAATCATAAAAAATTAAAAGAAAATTATTTAGGTATAATTATTCTCAGACTTATCAAATATACAAAAAAACATAAAAATCAGTTAAGCCGTTCCGGAGGTGTTTGATACCAAACACTGTAATTCGATTTTTTTATTTATTAGATATTAAAGGAATAGTATGACAAAGGCAACGTGTTTTGAATGTATTTGTATTTTTCAGTAACAATATAAATTGATTAGAAGGCTTGATTTATTTTAGTTGGGCTGGTATGCGCATCCTGTTTACTCTAAGGACGGCAATTATCCACCAGAACTAATCAAACTGGTTGATGAAAAAAGTCTTCAGCAGAACTACACAAGGTCTCGTCTTCCGAAATTTAGTCCTGAGGAAGTGAACTACATTAGAGGAACCGCCGACTTCTTCGGCTTGAATCATTACACTACTTACCTACTCTCTAAAGCTGATGGAGAAGTGGGGGCTATACCTTCACATGAAAATGACGTCGGCGTCATAAGAGTACAGGACCCTAAATGGCCTGCAGGCTCTTCTTCATCTTGGCTTAAGGTAAGCAGCAATTGAAATCAATCAATACTTTTCAACTCATTTACATATTTACCAAGTAAATACTTATTATTTTCCCCACGACAAATTTCTAAGTATTGAAATGTTTTTCCATTTCATTCATATGTATTTAATTTACATTGTTATAAGGAATTAAATGAGGAATTATGTAGGAGCACACAACAGATAAACGTGTTAATACGCAATGTGTTGACGTCAAACCTTTATTACTGTTGTTACACGAGCTATGGCAAAAGCAAAGAGGAGGAGGAAGAATGTAGTTTATCTAGTCCTTTATGTTTATTGCGGTAAAGTTGGTCTTGACTTTTGCTTATACCTACAGCAGACGATGTAATGTTGATGTCTGGGAACCAGCCTTTTGTGGTTATGTACAGACGAATCCATTTGCGATATAAAATCGCTCCAAATTCAGTTTGATGTGGTGGATACATTCAAAGGTCATAATTATATAAGAGTCATAATTATCTTTAGGGATAAACTTTATATCCATAATAATTAAAAAAGAGAATCACAATATCAGCAAAAATTTGATAGGTAGGACCGTCTCTGAGCATAAATTTCTTATTGACAGTCATTCAAAGGCAGAAATATAATACCTCAAGAATCTTACAAAGAGAATCATTACTGACTTTTTGTTAGGAAGCAGTCAACATACAAACGAGAAACCACCTCCTCTTCAGTTAGTTGGTCGTCTCGCCCCACCACACTTCAGCAGTCTTAAATTAGACTCTAGGGGTAGGGCAGACTAGACTACATAGAGTTGGTTTTGCAGCGACTCGTTTCTGTTACAAACTTTTGTAGTAAGATGTAAAACTCTCAAGATAGTATTTAATTTTAAGTCAATAATGCTATATTTTGGCAATATGCTTTATAAATTTATTCCAAATGAAATTCTGCGTTTTTCATAGCGTGCCAACTCAAATTTTATCAATTAATCGTCTCAAAACACGTTATGCTACGTTATTTTACGAAATAAATTTTAGAGTATCAAAATTCTGCTAGATAGAGAAAACCTCTACCACATTTATGGTACTACATGAGGCAGAAATATGTGTAGCTTTCCTTCTAGTATGACTTTTGTATTGGTATCGAATACAATTATTGAGGCAATAGATTTAAATGAGTCATACAGATTACTATTATTGCGTCAACATTTTTACTACTAAATCTAATTACCTAATAAAACAATTTCATGTTAAGGTGGTGCCTTTTGGCTTCAGACGCCTTCTTCGCTGGATCACACAAACCTACAACAATATTCCCACAATAGTTACACCATAATAAAAGACACGGAACGGTCCAATATTAACGCAAAGTATTCAAGAAAGAAAACAACTTAGTTTAGACGTTCTATATTGACATAGTTATATGTTTCGTAAATTTATGACTAGAGCAAAAAACATGTACATAACCGATAAACATTTGTAGCGCGAGAAACACCTCGCGGAGTTCAGGGGACATCATCAGGACTAAGAATGGAGACATTCTATAAGGTGCGCTTCCGAAATGCTCTCAAACTCATTATCATTTTTTAAAATCTTGATTGAGAAGTAGCTGCTTTTGATGAGTTTGTCAGACAAAAGATTTTGGCACCAGACGAGCGCGTTTTCATAATCATCCTTCTGTTCATACTTTATAAAATCTTTGGATCTGTCTCGCTAAAATTAAAAAGGAATATTCTCAGTATAAAGTTGAAAGAATGGCGGCAAAGTACAGGTTGCAAGAGGTTATATATTGCTGTGGAAGTAAGCTGGCAAGTTCCCCATTATTCTAATTTATCCACCATTTTGATCTTAATTACTCAAAGAATAAAAATCTAATTAGGGAAAAACGTAGGGATAAGAGACAAGGAAGCAAGACAACAGACTTATAAGTCTTGGATTGTAAAATAGGACTTGAAGAGACAACGGCGTCACAGTGAAGCGACGTTCAGCAATTTTTTTATTTCTTTTATCGAGTGAGTGATGTTACCGAATGATCAGGCTCCCCCTCCCTTACTTTTCAACTTTTCCCAATTAAAAAAAGAATATCTCTGAATTAAAAAATATTTTTCTTGTTTAACCTCATTTATATTTTAAGAAGGAATACCACACTTAAGGATGGAAAATTTATGAATGCAGAAAACAGTTTATTGTGTCATTATGTTGCAGGAGAGGGAGGGAGAAAGACTAAAAGAGTAACAAGATTCTAGCTTTTGATATGTAATCCATGGACAGAGGTAACCACTGGTACTAATTCTGTTGTTGACAAGCTCTCTAAACTAAACTAAAAATCACTAAAAAATTGTTTAGTCCTGTAAGTATTACGTTTTCAGAATACGGAACCTTTTTTGACAGGACTAATATATTTTTTAGTGATTTTTAGTTTAGTTTAGAGAGTTTTCGAACAACAGAATTGGCACCATTAACAATGCTTTTATATTATGAAGCTACCATATAAGCAGATTTATTATGCATACAAATAAGATAAATACTAATCTTTATTAATATAAACTCTGCCATAGTATTAAATTACTGTAAAAATACTATTTTTTTAGAGCATGGGGGTTTAAACAAAGCTTCACTAGAACTAAAAGTTTTCTTAAACCGAAATAAAAGAATGTATCTCTTGCAAGTGGAGATGCTACTCATTTATTGCGATGTAATTGAAATGGTAACTGAGAGCTGGAACCAATTTTGTAAAATAAAACCTTCAATCTTAGAAGAAGAACTGAAGGAACGTATAGGAATAATTCTGAAAGTGTTGAAGATTGACTTAAAATGCAAAGTACCCATAAAGATAAGTGAACAGCAACAAAAAGATATAGGCAATGAAATAAAACGATTGAATGCTATTGTACAACTAGCTGCATTGCTAAAAATTTGGCATGAAAAAGATGATTCAGATTTGGAACAGTACGTCAATGCAGCTAAAAATGCAGTATTAAGTTTTCTTGCGTTTGATGAAGACAAAGCTATAGAAGCTCTTACGGTATTAAAAACAAAGATTAAAGCAAGTATTCATGTGTCCAAATTGTTGCGACAGATGGTTGTGAAAGCAGTTGGATTAAAAGCCGGTCATTGGTTTAAATGTCCCAACGGTCATTACTACTGCATTGATAGATGTGGTGGAGCCACTGTAATTGGCAAATGTCCAGATTGTGGAACTGCAGTAGGAGGCACGAATCATGCGCTTTTAGAAAGTAACAGTCATGCTCCTGAAATGGACGAATCACATTATCCTGCCTATTCAGTTGAGGCCAACAACATGGCAAATTTTTTAATTGATATTTGAATACTGATGACATTTACGATCTGATTAGCTTACTTATATTTTGTACATTTTTATATAATTTGATTGACTAATGAGTCAGTAAGGAGAACTTACCACTAGACTAATTCTAGTGGTAAGTGCTCTCGCACTTGAATTTGCAGCTCACCCTGAGTGACGATAGTCACTTATGATTAAATGATCTGTGTACTCGACGATACCCACTCAGAGCAAATAATTGTGTAATAAGCACGATCATTTCTATTTAAACGTGTATCTTATCTTTAATATTTATACTGACCTTCCAATAAAAAAATCGTTTTGCCCAACTTTTTTCTAGATTAGGGCCACCCATTCTGTGTCTTTATCTCAAAACTTAATTTACGCTATAACCGTTATTTGAAATCCTGCAAGGCTATTCTCGCTTATACCTCTTGACTTCATCTCATAACTTTTATTCCATTACTTTTATTTATATAGATTCTTGTTGTTAGTAAATAAAACAGTTTTTATAACTTTTGAGCACTTTTTTGCGTCCATAGTACACACTTTACAGAAAGTAATGCGACCAATCTACCTAGTTACTGTAGTCTCTTGTCAGCAATATATTCTTCAATAGATGCCCGTATATATTTCTGGATCAGTTTCTAAATACCTGTAACTATTGTCTATGGTATGATAAAAACAAACTGCCCGTCTGTTTGTTTTTCTTGGGTATTGGATAAGTGACATCCGTCATTCATGGATTTCTGCAACTCAAGAGTAACATGTATGTTGCCACTCGGAGTTCCCTCCATAACTAGGGGAATATATATCAATATATACAAATACATAGATATATACAAATAACACTAATATACAATATATCTACTAAACAGGTCTGCCATAGATTTGCCCTAGACCAATAGCTTTGATTAGCATTCGATTTGTATCGACATGTTGAGTTCACGTTTTTCAAGCAGGTAGTTTAGATATGTATCCTTAGGAATGGTGGATAGAAGCTGTTTAAACATTTTAACCTTATATCTAATTAGTTTTTAAAATAATCATAAGTGTCTAAGGTCCCATGTTTTAAAAGGTATCTCGGTCGTGTATCTTGGCTGAAATATAATTTGAAGTAGAGATTTTATTATTGAATGAACATCACTTAAAACAAGACTCGCCCATCCATAATCAAGTGAGTGAAAGCTTACTTTACAACGATGTTTGTTGAAATCTTTATTCGGGTAAAGATTTTGACAGATGTGATAACTGAAAGTAGTCTCGAGTGGTGATTTCTAGAGCATTATAAGGGAAAGAATGTGACCTAAGACGTCTTTTAAAATACGGGGCTAAAATTGAACCTTGTTCTGATAAAATAGATTTGACTTGATTATAATTGTATCTAAATAAAAACAAATAAAAAAAAATTGTTTTATTTCTATACTATCTCTAAGACTACTCTATATTCCCCCTTCCCCTTGGATCTCGGAGAAGTACAGACGTATTCTTGATTGCTTTATTTTTAATAAAAGTATTTTAATATTGTAAATAAACATCTATAAAGTCAGTGTAAATAATAGGCGCACAGTACTGGCAAGGAGCTTACACATTAAGCGAGGTACGCACACACACAGAGAAGCCTGACCACATCTACACTCTGCGGCGGTCCGGAACGCGTGAGTCATTGATAACACTTATTTATTGCGAGGCGGATCAAGTTATAGTGGCGACTGGAGCAACTGTATTAATTTGTCGATCGCCGACCAGAGATATAGACCCGCGTCTTGGTGCTTGTCAATCATTGAAATTTCTCGTGTTTGTTGTGGTCCTAGTACATTATAAATTATTAAAAGCATGCCATTGAAACGCACCCCACCACCCTCTGCCTCACCGCGCCCGGTAACTACGACCGAGCCGCCGCTTGCGAGTGAGTTAATCGCACCGATTACTCACGCGGACGCTAGTTCTCAAAATAATAATGCAGTGGCGCCCTCTCAAAAACTGCAGCATTTTGGTTCCGAACCAAATCTAAACCTTATAAGAATGAATGTAACGGACCGTAAAAAGAGGAAATTGGAAGGAGACGATTTTTCTAATTTCATGTCGACGATAAAAGAAATGTTTGATAGTCTGTCTACTGAACAAAACAAGCGATTTCAGGATTTACTGGTTTCTGTAAATAGTTTACGAGAACAAAATGCTGACCTTACAAAATCTGTAGAAACAATGTCACTTAAGTATGATGAGTTTCTGACGCGCATTAGATCATTGGAGGACGCTAAAATGGAAGACAGAAAATATATAAACACCTTGGAATTGAAGATTGAAAACTTAGAACGCAAAACGCGTTTATCTGGTATCGAAATACGGAATATACCAAAATGTAAACCAGATAAACCTGAAACTAAAACTGAGCTTTGTGAATTAGTTAAAACAGTAGGTAGGACATTAAAAATCAACATTAATGACTCGGACATCAAGGACGTTTACAGAATAACAGCCAAAGATTCTTCTAGGCCGATAATTACTGAATTCGCGTCTGTAATAATGAAAGAAAGAGTACTCTTAGCCGTCAAAGGTTTCAACAAAACCAAACAGAAGGGTGAAAAATTGAATACCAGCCACTTCAATATACCAAGTCCAGCCAGACCGGTCTACATTGCTGAAGCGTTGACTCAAAAAACTCAAAAATTATTCTTCTTAGCCCGGACATTCGCGAAGGAATATGGATTTGCTTTCTGTTGGACATCCAGAGGTGTAATATATCTGCGTAAAGATGTGAATCTTTCTCAAATTAAAATTGAAAACGAAGAGGATTTAGTGAAATTGAAAAGTAGTATATGACTAATGGTTAAGGATTATTTTTTACTAACATACACAGTTACTTTAAGTGGCTCCTGTGCAGCTCATTTTATGTATGTTGTATTATTCTTTTACTTTATTCTATACCTGTTTTGCTACTATGTTTTAAAAAATTTTTACTCTTTAACACAATCAAATCGTACATTTTCTTATGGTTACAACAAATCATTTTTCCATTTATACTGCATATATTGCATAATATTGATCCCTGATGACCTTTATACCCAGTGCCTATATGTCTGGACATATATATATACACTATTAACAATTCGATAACACAATTGTTTTGTCTGCCGATCTGGACAACTTTAGTATCGCAAAAAGTATGGAATGTAATGTCGAGGACTGCCAGCAAAATTTACCAACTGTTTCATCTTTCCTGTCAATTCTTACGCAAAACATTCGGAGCATTAACCTTAATTTTCCTGGAATGGAAATATTACTTAAAAGACTGGCAATAGATATAGATATACTTATTTTAACTGAATCTTGGTTGTCTTGTACATCAAATATTCCCTCATTGAATGGTTTTCAAGTCTTCTCAACGAGTAAGAATGCCTTACAAAATGACGGCGTAGTTGTATATATTAGAGATGAGCTGCATTATACCATTGAGGAGCCACTATTTATGGATGCAAATTGCTTACTCATTAAGATTGGGTCAGTAACGGCTATTATGGCATTATATCGGTCCCCATCGTATACTAATTTGGATAGGTTTCTTGACTCACTAAACACTAATTTAGAAACACTAAAACAATATAAAAATGTAGTTGTAATGGGAGATATCAATATTTCAATTAATTCCGAAAAACCTCACAGAAATTTTGACCAGTATTTAAATATAGCCGCTTTTCATTCTCTTTTGCCAAGTCACACTTTTGTAACGCGTGATGCTAGTGGAACTTGTGTTGACCATGCTCTCTTAAAGACTCGACAACCTGCCACTGCTATTGTTATTCAAGCCAGTCTTACAGATCACAAACCAGTTTTACTATGCCTTTATGCTAAAAGAAAAATTCGTAATTATTTTAGAACTAGTATCACCAAAATTAATGTAGATAAACTGAAGAAAGAGTTAGCTAACGTTAACTTTACTCCCATTTATGAATCAACCGATCCAAATGTCTCCATGCATTACTTCATCGAATCTGTGACCTCAGTTGTAAATCGAAATACGCAATTGATGTCTCTGTCACGTCGTAAAAAAATTATTAAGCCCTGGATCACGCCAGGTCTTTTGCGCTGCATACGAAACCGGGATAACTTACATTTCAAGTTAAGAAAATCTCCAAATAATGAAGTACTGAAAGTCACTTATAAGCGTTATAGAAATTTTTGTAACTCCCTTTTGAGTAAAGTGAAACGGACTTTTGAGAGGGAAATGATAGCTAGTGCTGGTAATGACAATAAGAAAGTTTGGCAGGCAATCAAAAATATTACCAACACCACAAAACCAAAAACAAATTCTATTCAACTACTAAAACTTGCTCCGACCCCAGAAGACTCGGTTAGGGAAGTTAATAAGTATTTTGTTGGTGTGGGGCAAACCATGGCAGAAAAATTACTACAATATAATAGGGATAATACAAACGATAACGGTCTGACTCCTTCGGACCGAAACAGTTCCTTCGTACTATTGGATACTGATGTGGACGAGGTTGAAAGCATAATATTGAGCCTCAATAATGACTGCGCAGTGGGATGGGACAAGGTGTCTAACAAGTTTTTGAAAGAACATAGACACATACTTGTACCCCCTCTTACTCATTTATTTAATCTGTGTTTCTATGTTGGAGTTTTTCCTGACAATCTAAAAAAATCTGTTGTTGTCCCAATTCATAAGGGTGGGGAAAGAGACTGTATCTCAAATTATAGGCCTATCTCATTACTGCCTTCTGTGTCTAAAGTTCTAGAAAAAATTATAAATTCCAGATTGGTTACTTACCTAGAAAAACATAAACTTTTATCCAACAATCAATATGGATTTCGCCAGGCCAAGTCCACATCAGATGCTGTGCATGCTGTTACTGACTTCATAGCAACTAATTTAGATAAAGGTAATAAATGTATTGCTGTCTTCTTAGATCTGGCTAAGGCATTCGACACGGTTTCTGTCCCACTATTGTTGCGCAAACTCGAGGCAATGGGAATAAGGAGCACACAACTAAGTTTGTTTGAGAGTTATCTCCACAATCGTTACCAGACTACGGCCATTGGAGGACACTTGAGCGATGATTTGCTGGTGACTCACGGCGTACCCCAGGGAAGCGTATTGGGACCAACCCTGTTCCTTATTTACATAAATGAGCTGTCTCTTATCCACCCTCCAAATGGTAAATTGATATCTTATGCTGACGACACTGTGCTCTTACTGTCTGCAAATTCTTGGCAAGAGGTATTTATTGCTGCCCAAGCTACCCTTAATAAAGTATCTCAATGGCTGACCAATAATATTTTGACTCTGAACAGTGAAAAAACCAAATTTATGACTTTCTCTATTAGGAACATTCAGGGAGTGGTGGACAACTTCAATTTGATTGCTCATGATTGCCAGCTCTTTGATGTTAAAAAGTGTACATGCCATTACTTACAACGAACTGATCACTACAAATATCTGGGTGTAACTTTAGATAGTCATTTGAGCTTTGCGAAACATTTTGAACTTCTTAATGGTAGATTGCGTAAACTCATTCGGGTGTTCAAAACTCTAAGACACGTCACTACGCCTCAACTCATTAAACAAATTTACTTAGCACTGTGTCAGTCCTTAATTTCTTATTGTATAATATCATGGGGAGGAGCTCCAGCTACTAAAATTAAAAATATAGAAACTGCACAGCGTGCAATTCTCAAAGCTAGTACATTTCGACCAATTTTGTTCCCAACCAAACAACTATATGAAGAATGCGAAGTTCTTACGGTTAGGCAGTTATTTCTGCTTAATATTATTATGAAACAATATAGTGAAACTCCTTTTGATCCTCTTAAAAATATAACCCGTCGTGGGGACCGAGTTTGTAAGACAGGAAAATCTTTTCACACATCATTTATACAGCGTTTCTATTGTTTTCTAGGTCCGTTTATTTTTAATAAAGTGAATAGGTTGTTATCTATTTATGGCCTAAATAGAAACGAATGTAAAAGGAAGGTCACATCCTGGTTGCAGGGTCTAGATTATCGTGCAACGGAAAATG
>JANTPX010198089.1:0-14625 GCA_024757885.1 Apantesis nais | reverse complement strand
CATAAAAATAGTAATTTCTATTCTGAAATAAACGTTCTGAGTAAAGAAATAAAGACTAAAATAATTGTTTCTAAAATGACGTATAAATTCAGTTCATGTCTGTAATTGGATCGCAATAAGAGCTCATGGTAGGGCCCCTGAGTACAAGTTTATTATACATCAACTCGCTCTCGACAGCGAGCGTGTTTGGTGTTGTGATTGATGGAGATTTCGGTGCGGCCCAATCGCAATGCCGAACACGAACACCTACTCCAAACGTCACTGTGACCGCTCACAGTGACGTTTCGAGTAGGTGTGAAATAGACTCGCACTTGGCCCTCTCTTCGGTATGATGATGGTAATTTACTTTAATGTTTATATATTTAGATTATTATTTACTTAAATAGTCAGAACTGTTTTGATTTTGAATATAGAATGCTTCGCTATGATCGAGACTGTCTCGTAGTCTAGCGATAACTATTGTGCCACAAATTTGATATATAGTAGGTACTTAACTCTTATATTATAAGTAAAAAGGTCTATATTTTGTGTTGAAACGATGAAACTATTTATTACAATATTGTTAATTCGTATAAAAGGTAATGCACAAAAGTGGACTTCACAAACCTTATAGAACACTATGGATAACTTCAGGTGCAATAAATACATATCTTAAAGTATTTATACTAATGTCCTATAATTCAGCATAATACCTAGACAGATACCCAGAATTATTAAGCTCCATAACGATTACAATTATCAGCGATAGCCTAAGCTACTTTTCCTGTTTTTCGAAGAACTTGTAATCTTTTTCACAATCGTACATTTATGAATTCCTGAGCTCGCCATTGTATTACGTTCCCTCTCGTTTTCTAGATTACGGCACATTTATAAATTTCTAAATAAAAACCAACGATATCATTTTAGAAATTTCCTTACCTAGACGTTGAAATTAAAAAAAAATTGTATTGAAATAATTGTAACATCGCAATGAATAAGATTCTTAAGCTATTGTTTTTTATTCTATGGCATTCCTCTTTATTACAGTGAAACTGACAGCGCTGTACCTAAAATTTTATTCATTTGTATTTAAATAAGTAGAAGGATTTTTTGCACGATTTTGCGCTTACAATTTTGAGATACAAGGAATATGTTCCTAACAGATATTAAACATGCCTTTTGAAAATTTTTGAATGTTTCCAGTTTAGGATGTTGATAATATAAATTGACTTTTTTTTCGAAAAACAGAATTGAAAGCTTGGTGTACTTGTTAGTTTTCGATATATCTCTGTCCGGCTGACATATGAAGTCTTCTTCTCTTACTACTCGGTTCTGTATCACCAAGCAGCTGTCATTACTGTTGGGTATTTAACTAGGCTACTAACACGCAATTATCTTGACCGCAAAACCTCGGTTTCAAATATCTATTACTATCGACCTTCAGGTGAATGTAAAATTACGATATGTGTAATACCCTGTCTTGATGTTATGTCCAGTTCAGTCCATAACAGAATTATGAGTACTAACTTACAACGTTATAAAGTAAAATGATTATAGCTAATCAACCATCGTGTATTTTGACATCACGCAAGCAAACTTTAAAATCGTAAACCTAATTGGATGGCCTATATGCGTACCATGGAAATTGAACAGCAAAAATACCTACCTATTAGATTCATATTTAATTTTAACGAAGTACGCCGTCGCGCCGGGCCATCATAAAATTTTACGTAGAGCTGAACGGCCGACAGCTTTGGGTAAATAAAGGATAACGCAACCATTTCAAAATAACTACACAAAGATGGGTACCGAAATTGCGATGTTAATTAGAATTGAGATCGTGCTATATTTGTTTAGGAATAAAAAAACTTTTCAATTAAATGACTGAACATGATGTATGACCAACATATTCACATCAGTAATTTATGGAATATTCATTAGATTTTATGATGTAACTGCGTGAATATACTGATTTCCATTTAAAACCGGTTAAACTAAGTGGTTAGAATATGAAAAAAAAATACCTGTGTGATACCATTGTCAGGATTTACGAATTTAGGTTATTAGGATTGTACGTATTTGAAACCATATAAAACGCTGGAATTGAACAGTCTTAGTTATATCACCTTCAAGAAAAAAGCGTGCTCCTTCCTCAAAGGCGCTTGTAATTCCTGCGTTACAGGCGTTTATGGGCGACAGTAATCGCTTTCCATCAGGTAACCCGTCTGATCCTGCCCGTCTCTTATGGAAATGTTGGCGTTTGCCAGGTTGCCTCAAGATTTTGGACACAAAAAAAAATCGACAGATTCGACAAGACTCAAGTCACTCTGGGCTGTTTGTCTTTTGAATTCATTACTTAAGATGAGGTTGTACTCATTTGCAGTATAATTCCTAAAACTTTCCTTAAAAGTTAAAAAAGTAATATTTTTAAAAACAATACTTTCTTCAATAATGTTGTCTAGTTTTAAATCCGTAAAATCTTTATATTTTCAAATAACCACTGTATATTTTTCCGCTATTCAATTACGAAATATTTCAGATCGCGCGCAGTTCAGCGGTGCTCGTAGCAGGCATATGTGCGACGTCCAACATCCGCCCAATGTTGCCAGCACAACAGCATCCATTTGCATCCACGTCCTTAGTAATAATGCACATAGGCAATTTTCGTGTTTCCTTGGCTTCAAATTGATGGCTTATATTGAAGACAGGGCCGGATCCAGGATTTTAGAATAGATGCAAGTTTGTGAAGTATTTCTTCGTGAGATTAGAAGTACTCAAAGCCGTCTTGTCTCTTTGCCAAGATTTTTCTGTAGTAGAATTTATTGTAAGGATAATTTTAGCAATATTAACAGTTGATTAAAGCTAAATTACATTCTTCTTTTGATTTTACTATTATCTATCTATGAATGGTATTTAATGTAACGGAGAGGTAAAGTGTTCTAAAAATTAATATTTAGAAATTCTTTACTGATATTAAAAGAGTCTGAGAAGTATAACAGACGGATAAAGATACTAAGTATCGGTTCGGTTAGCCAGTAGTAGTCGTTTTGATTAGTAATCGGTTAGTGGAAGCCGCAGACGGTTATAGAAGCGAAGCGTTTCTAAGAGTTTTTGACAAAGTATGATAATATTGAAAGTTAAATGTTTGAGAATGTTGAAAGTTATAATATAGCAGCAGCTATATCAATTTTAAATTTATAACTGGCTTTTGCAGTGCCATCAGTTGATATATTTATATAGGTATATACATATATATAATTGTAACGTGTACCTAATGAATCACTTTTCATCAACGAAACTGCTAGAAAAACATTTTTCGCTCATGTGTTCTGGGAAATCTTAAGTGAACTGAAACAACCTGTATATTTTTCAGTAAGTGCACTGTACTATTAATTACGTACAAAAAATTATGTATTGCAAGGCAATATACACAGGGTGTCAGGAAAACACTCCGAAAACGAAGATAGACGATTGTACTAATCTTACCTCGAAAACAACACCTGGGTAAAAAAAACGAATCCCGATAAAAAAATCCTCTTTTTCTAATATTTTAGTAACATTATTGATGATGTCTTCATTTTCGGAGCGTGTGACTAATTGTGTACCTGAATAACGACTATGGTTACCAAAAAAATTTCTAAAGAACTGTTATTTCTATTCTTTATATATCTATATGTAACTTAATATGCATAAATATTCATTTAGCGGAGGAGTTTGTATCAAGCAATAAATAGAGTTATTACGACGTTTTGTAAAGATTATGAGAAATTCTGTAAAAAAACTAATTCTTTAAAAAGATTTATAATAAAATACTGTGTACCTTTACTCAGTTTTGACTTTTTATATACCGATTGTAACAAACGGATAAGTAAACAAAGTAAAGAAAGTAAATCAAAGTTACTGACGTATTTCCTCTCTTAGTTCAGTAATGTCTAGTTAAACATTTACTTCTGTGGCTAGAATACACAGAAGTAAATAGTTAGCTAACGAGCGTAAAGCAAGGCCTTCAACAAATCTTCAGTAGAATATATTAGTATTAGTATTTTTGCGCTACTTGTTATAAATACATCGGGAACCAGTTTTTTTACTGTCAGATTATCCCCATAATTTATGTTGTCTCCGATCATATTGTATAAAACTTCCATCTATAGGTTACCGAGAAATGTCTTATTAGTTTAATTTTGTTGAATATTAGTAAATTATAATGTGTGAATAAAATCGTGATGAAAATGCGTAGGTTTATTAGAAAGAGAAATAAAGATACAGATTACTATTCCTAAGATTTCTACTTACTACTAGAAAATATTTAGGTGTACTCAGATTTATAATAGTAGATTTACTTTTGACAATAAATTATTTTAGCAGGACTGATTTAGATATCAAATCCGAATACAGATAAAACAAAATCTTGATTCATACAAGATATGTTAATTCTAAATCTTAGTAGTAAAAGACGATATCCGAATGACCGAATCATTAATCTGAGTATGTACCTAATCTTAGCTTGTAATTATTTTTTTTGTAAGTAATGAATTCGAATCGGTAGCAATGTTACTTTAAAAAACCTTTTGAGATCTATTTAATACCTATAGATTATTCTCGACCAGATTTTATTATTAATGAATTGTTTAATGTACAAACTTTACTGTCTACTCCTCAAAATCTCTGTCTGTCTCTGTATATGACCGATAAAAATCTGCTACAGAACTAATTTAGGCTGGTCATTCAAAATACAAGCCTGCGGAGTTTCCGCTGCTTGATCGTAGAAAGAAGGCAGATTGAAGTTAAGGTAAGGTATACCTATAATTGCTCAAAATGGAAAAATGATCCGTTCCTAGCAAAGCACAATTTTATTTTAGAAATCTGCATTTGTACAATTTCATTTTTCATTTATAAGGTCTCCACGATTTGGATCAATCTAATGTTAGGAATTTATCGCTAATTTGGAGTAGGCACCTCTGTGATGTAATTCATGGCTTACGGCTAATAATGTTTTCAAGAATTATACTTGTTATGGTACGTAATTCGTTTGCAGCCCGAAGATTTTTTAATGAATTCATCGCTTAAAAATAAAACCTTTCCAAAATAGAATTTACAAATATGTGGAGTTTTTAATCTCATTAAATATTTCTTGGAAAGATGAGTTACTTTTTCGTGTAATATTTCAAGAAGCCAACAAATGGGTCAACAAGAAATCATCATTACTAGTTGTCAAAATATTCTAATAAACAGTTAATATCTAAAAATCTTTTCGCAGGCAAACTAAGTACTTTACCTCAAAAGACCTACTACGTAAAAATGTTAATATATTGTATGGGTTTAAACTTCACATATACGACAACTATTGTCATTTCTACAGTAATATACAGTAAACTTGATCCATGTCATTATTATTATTATAATACAATTCTTATTATGCAATATTTGACACGAAATTGTAACAGACAACTCTAACTACAATTAATTCTAGGGTCGAATATGTTGTGACTTTTTGCATATCTCTCTTTCCATTCTTCAAGGCTTAGCCTGTCTTAGTAAATTGTGATTTAGATGCCTTTAGCACGGTGGCATATAGGTACGTAGTCGTTTAATCTCTTTGTGATTGTGAAGTGCTGCCACTGTAGCTTTGTTATTAAAACTTAGCCTGTAAATATATTTCTACGTATAAAATGAAATTTACTTTAAAACTTTAGTTATATTGACGCTATTGTAATACTTTTCGGACCTGTAACTTGGCGAAACAAGCAGACAGATAATATATTAAAAAAGATACTTTAATATTCTTCAATGTTTGTTAAGAAAATTACACAATCAATAAACTGATATACTTACTTAGGTATATCAGTTGGAACTCAGCATCTCTTGGTAATGTTGAAAAACATCAGGAATTTGTTGGAGATACAGTAAAAAATTACCTTTTCAATCTGCAATAAAACCACCAAATTCCTAAACAACATTATTATTACTATTCTATAGCTACTTAAGCATTTTGTAAAATAAACTTTTGCTATAGCTTGTGTGTAGCTCCTGCCTCCAGAAACTTTTGAGTACCTGATGTTTATGTTTCATATTAACTAAATTTGCTACACACTATTGCATGGGTTTTATAAGGACATCTTTGTCTAATAATTTAATACACTTTCGGAGTAACATTGTGTCTCTATAACGATATTCAAACAATCTTCGTACCTTTATGGGTATTTCTGTAAAACAGTGATAAGAATAAAATACAAGTAAATACTTACAGTGGAAGCATACATCAGTACAATTTGTGATCGACATCCATCGCAAATACAATATTTTGAGATATATTTAACGAGCACTATTTTTTGTAAAATTTAATGTTATTTTTATGTAAAAAGGTGTTATATAAAATATGTACCTTAAAATCAAATAGGTTATTATGTATATCACTCTCTCACATCTACTTTAAATACGGTTATGTATCTGACAAAATGTAAAATATGGTGCATCTTATTAAAACTTCTTTACTTACTCTGTAGCGTACCTAAGCCATTGTAAAAGACATCGAAGTAAATGGAATTGAATATTGACTGTACTCACTATAAATTTAATTTATTACGGTAAAAAATATTCCTAGAGATGAGACTTATCGGTCTGTCTAACGGTTGAATACAAGAAGTTGATACGTTTCCTACTTTTTACAAGTAAAATGTTGAATAACGTGAATGGACATTTATTTTTTGTTGTACCTTTCATGTTGGCACTACAATTCTGCCCTAGTATGGCATGCCATATAAAAAGACCCATTTCTTAGCGTTCCATGAATTCATTATGCTGGAGCCGGGTCCATCGCGTGACAGATGGGGGCACCACATGCGACCCAGGAATAGGTTTAAAACAGCGATCAACGAAGTAGATAAGTAAATATTATATACAAAACTGATTTAAATTAAAATGATTTGCAATAAGCATTAAAGTAAACATTAAACGTAATCACCAGTCAATATTCAAAACCTTTATAAGCACCAGATGTCTTAATCGCTGTTCAATTGTACTTACCTAGATGTAAGTAATGCTGTTAAATTAAGATTGTCTAAATTTGTGCACTCGAAGTTTGTTTAAGGATTATGTAAGATGCAATAACACGACGTGAAACCGCCATAGCGTAATGGAAATGTGGTTATTATTAAACTGTACTTATATTTTTAATATAAAATTTAATACTACTATTTGTTTTTCATTTCTATGGCTTTCCCTTTTAAATTTGTGAGTCGTAAAACTTCGTATAATAACACCACAACTGCAATTAATTAGTATTTTTAATTATTATTTAGTGTCTGAAATCGTCTCGAACTTCTCAAAAAAATAGTTAAAAAGATTAAAAGTGTTCGTTTGTAATCCTTAAATGTCTCAGAAGGCTAAGAGCGAGTTAACTTTACATCTACTCGATCTTCACGGTGAAAACGTTCGGTGTTGTGAACTCTACACCAATCACTACACTGGTTTTTGTTAAAACAAATGGAAGGAATGAAGAGTATATTTATACGAAAATAAATTAACCACTATTATATTAATATCGTTATTTATTTATACATAAACTTGGAGCTAAAACATTTTATTTTAATTATGCGTATCTACATAAAGTAAATATTTTTTCAACCATCGTTCAGAAACATGTTAATGCCACTTTCAACATCTGTTATAAAAATAACTCTTTTAGTTCAGAAAAAATCCTAATTTACATGATTAGCATAATATTACTATGTAGTATATATTACAAACCAAACTATTAGATCATATAAAGTCTATATAGTAAATCAACAAATAAATTGACGGTATTAAACAAGAATAATCTTGTTATAGGTATTTTCTTGTAGCTCTGTAACCAGCGTATCCTTTTTTTTTAATATTTCTTATTAAATGTAAAAGATACGCGATCCCTGAAGTTGAGGGCGATAGCATCTGCTGCTGCCATTAGCAAATCTAGCCGCAAAGCCACAGTAAAATGCTACTCATTGTTTTAGCATTCTGAAGAAAATGAGTTTGACATCCATCTTGCGCGCCCTATCGATTTTTTTGTACTTTATCTGCGGTAATTTTACATAAGTACACTATCATTATCATACTACGGAACTAGCTTAACACTCACTTTGGAATAAAATACCGATTGCATAATTTGACACTAGGCTAGGATAATTAGCTTTTTATTATCATGAACAATCTGGATATTTCTCGTACAATGTTAGGTAAATATTATTGTACACTTCACTTATTAAGTATTATTATTTTAAAATAGTCGTGACTTTATAATGATCTAAAAGTTTTACCTTTGGACCGATAGAAAGAGAAGGTAATTGACTAAAACAAACGGAAAAATAGAGGAAACTGGTTTGCATTATTACACTGTGCCAGAGACACACAAATACTAGTAACAGGAATTGAAATTACATATTTACATTAAGGTAAAATGCACTTAAAATTATCAAAATGAATACATACAGTTATACGCTTACATTAATTTAAATACACTAAAATTAAATAAGTAGCAAATAATGTTTAGGATACGTACACTGAACAAATTGTTAAATATAGGTAGTTTGGTTTCGGATTGATATATTCAGCATACTCCAGAATATCAGCCAATCTTGAAATGGTTAGGGCAGTAAAAGCATTTGGTCCAATCGACTTGTCCATTGATACATTTAGAGGCGGTGTAATAATATAAATCAGAAGACCTTTACAATTTATTTCTTGAGTGTTATTGAACGTATTTAGGTAAAGATATTTTTTAGCCAAAAAGAACAGTAAGGAAATAATTATCCTCCCATAAAAGGTTATCAGATTGATTGGAGAAGACAGTATGATGTCATTAGTAAATTATATATAAGTATCTATATACTCCTTAGGACAAAATAGCTTAGCTATTGATCCAGAGCCAATCATTTCAGGCAATTATATAAACAACAAGACTATCCTGAGCTGTAAGTGATGGTAACTTAAAGTCATCAAATCTTTAACGATATGAGTCTCTTATGTAAGCCGGCAATGCGCTTGTGACTCCCAAGTTTGCAAGTATTCATGGGCGGCGGTAAACACTCTGCATTAGGTGTCCCGTCTACTCGTTTACCAAAAAAAAAAGAATGGCAAGCGATTGGTAACAAAGTCGATAGAAACACAATCTCTAACTCTGGTACACATAGGTATATATATCTAAAAATACGTACTCAACACGAATTGAAGGGCAATGTTTTAAATATTCTGAAAGCCTAAGCAGTTTGGACGGCAAAGCAGAGGCAAATATTGGCAAGTTTAATTTTATTGTTTAATAATTCAAGAAGGTATTATGTGTTATTGTTTACAAAGGAGGCGACACTTTGGCAGTGACATTCTTTAGTTTTCAGCAAAGAATGTATTTATCACATGTTAAGCAAATTACTTATATTTTATAAGTAGCTGGTTTAAAATGTGAAGCTATTTCAGGCAAAGGCACATCTAAAAGATTTATAATGGATTTACAGTGTTTTATATATTTTTAGATATGTGAAAAGGTGGCTCCGTGGTTAAAGCACGAGAGTAAATTGTCACTTTTAGGAAACGTTCTAGAATAAAAATATTTGATGTTTGATGATTTTTTTAATTGACTTGATATTTTAGATAATTACTTTGTCAACTGTTATGTTTTATATTTATTAATAGATTCTAATTGATGTATCTTCACAATCACATGTTAAGGTAAATAGTTTCCAAGAATGACCAACTCTCGCACTATGTAGGTACAAGTTCAATAATATACATTTAACGCCTCAACACCAGACTAAAATGTCCTTTAAAGAGATTTAGACTAAAATAAGGATATAAGCTATACACAGAGCAACAAGTGGATGCTGAAAACTGTCCTTTTAAGTCTGGAGCAAAGGCGTTAGATATCCACCCGCACACAAAGGGATATAGTTATCGTAAAAACCCAATTTCATACGAGAATTCGCTTTTAATTAGTTTTCTACCGTCCTTACAGCTACTTTAAATAGTAGTTTTATATAGAATTATAATTCCTCTGTTCCTGTACACTTTTAATGTAATCATCATTTGCTATTTCATTTACTTTTAATTTACATAACTATACAATCTTACGTCCTATATCGCGCCATTGTCGCCGTTTTATGTCAAACCTACAGCATCAACACCTCTACATGAGAAAGTGTCCTCTACTTGCGTCAGCTCCAGTGTCCTTTCTTAAACACATTTTGGTAGTAATTTAATGGTTCTAACTTGTAGTACAGAAGCTTAAATCTAAACCAACGGCTATAATGTATTTTATCTCGTATAACACGGACAAAAATAAAAGTGAAATAAAAAGTTGGAAAACAAAAATCCATACAAATTAAAGATATTGACGCAAATATTTCATTTATATTACTAGTTTCGTCATTACTGAACCTTTTTGGCAACAACAACCTTTTTAAAAAAAAATGGTTACGAACTTGGCCCGTGTGTAGTGGCGTTCGAGCCTTTCTTTTGACTTTTTGTATTTTCACCATAGGAAGTAAGATGTATAAATTTTCAGCCACATTTAGATGTTAATCGTTTGTTATTAAGGTCAACGCGATAAATTTATGAACGCTTCTCATATTTAATTAAACTCGTTATACACACAAGCCATTGCGTACAAACTAAACGGTAAACTAAAACAAAGAACAAATGTTTGTTAAAAAAAAAGAAAAGAAAAACGATATACTTAAATAACTAGACAACTTAAAAACATTGGTATTATATTCTATAAGTTATTACGAGTTAGTGTAATATATTACTATTTAATTCTATTTTAAACCACCGATGAATAAAGCTTTCATGATTTTATAATCTTTTTTTAATATCCACAAGAAGTATACAGCTATGAATCAGGTGTATTTGTTTTATGCTTTAAAATGTAAAGGGCTCCAAGGAATACATAAAAATATATTATTTACTTTTTAAAATTTAACCTTTCTTTTGATGGTAATTCATTCTTAAAAAATTAAGTTTTATACAAATAGTCCTTGTTGTTATTCGATATGCTTAGTATTTAAACGCCAAATTCTTTTTCATTATCTGATAAAGAAATCGAAATATGTTTTTTTCAAAATGAAATTTACTTTTACTTTTAATACAGAAACTAAAATTTACTTTTGTTATATTAAATTGTAATTTAAAATTAATGTAAATAAAAAAGTGGTATTGAAACATTTATTTGTAATTATTGTTTTTGTAATTGTAAATGCAAAATTGTATGAAACTAATACACTTAAAGCTTATGGTATATATATAATTCCATATATACATCAACCATAATAATATTTTAGTGCAGCTACTACATACATACGTAAATTCCCGGAAGTAGTTAGTTTTAAAGAACAATATTTGAGTTGATGCTAATGCAATTGGTCACAGCCTTTTGACACTTCAAAGGGCTGGACACATTATCGAATAACAACAACGACTAAAAGTGGGGCTGATTGTGCTATACTTATGATCACTCGTTCACTGGAACTCGTCGTCGGAGCTCAGGAGTGTGGTCTTCTCGTGGTAGTTGGTGGCGTGGCAGATAGTTGCCACACGCTGCGGTGGAGGGCGCGGCGCTAGCGCGGCCCCCTCGTCAGAGCGCTTACCCGGGCCTGCACCCCCGCGCATCACTACATTATTTACATGGGTATTAATTACACAAACATGTACAAACATTGGTGGAAAAATGGATTGGAAGAACCCGTGCATATCCTTGTCACTACTCGAGTAAGAGTTTCAAAGTAGTGAGACGCACAAAATATTAAAATCTGTTAAAAACCACATAATTTGAAATGCTATTGTGGACTATACGCAAAAAACACCTTCATATTGTGCAAATTAGATGAACTACTATCAAAATCCGCAATGACATGTGTTTGTCTCCAACAAAATATTCTACTACTTTACTTGATGTAATGTGTTTTAATTATGTACGCGTGCGTGCCAATTTCCACTTTACAATAGTATTTTAGAATGCTAAATAGAAAAAACATATCTTAGACATTAGTGTGCAATAAGGCATGATAATCTTGTAATTTTCTAAACCGACGTATCTTAAAAAATAAAGGGATAATGCACAAATGGGTTAATTACACCTTCACCTTATCAAAAAAGCGGGTAAAGATAAAATATATTTTTGTGCTTTACTGTTAAATAGTCATTATTAAGCTTTAATGACATCAAAACAACATTAGAAAACGCTTTTGATTGCCTATATTGAATTTATTATTGGCATTTTACACGCACTCCGTAGAGAAGAGTCATCTGTATTTCTTTAGAAATTTATGGCTCTTCTCATGGCAACTTCTTAGGAATTAGAGCTAAATTTTACAGCAAATTATTCTTTTTTCTTTAATACTCTTTTATAACTCTTAATATGTTGGGCACAGATAAAAAATTCCAGATAAAAAAAATTGTTTGCAAATTTGATTTATAGTCAAATAGTGATCATACATAAGTAATTCGACTACACTATGATACAAGAATAGCAAATTGAAAGATAAATGATAGAAATGGAAAACATAAATAAAATATTTTGGCTGAAATCGAAAATATTTTCCGGAAGCCAGCTTACATAATGAAGGCGCATGATCTGCAAAATATGTAAAGTTCGTGGGAAGCAACGTGACCACATCAAATCTTGTCATTACTATGTAACAGTAATACACACAGCTCTGAAGCCTATTAAACGAATTCATGTCAGCTAATATTTTGTTTATATGAAATCTTGATGTTACCCTTAATAAGGTAAATTCTTCAAAAAAAAGTTAAACCGACTTCAATCAATACTAACATAAAGATATCTGTGTAACCCTTCCGAGTGTACAGGTGTGTTGTTATATTATGTGGTTACGTAAACCCAATCGCGGTTGATTTGCTGTCATTTTTGAAGAGCTCCGTTGTCTGTCTCCGAAATCCATCATCAGATCTTTTTAAATTTTAAATGGGATCATTTCGGAATACACCTTTTTCGAACAAAAAAAATTATTTTGCAAAACTATATATGACGGAGTTATGCCCGAACATATATAAAAAAATAGAAACATCCTAATAACCTTCTCCTTTTTGAAGTCAGTTGAAAGTCAATTAAGCTGTTTCGAAGAAGTTAAGTACCAAAACCTGTGATTTTTATATACTAGATTAGCCAAATAAGCCAGTTTATAGAGTATATCTATATAAAATCAACGGTTTACCAAAACACGGGTCTACAATCCGAGATCACTCCAACCTGCCGCTGACACCCTCCCGTAGAGCGCTCCCGTCGCGCTCATTATTCAATTTGTACGTTCAAATTGCGATGATTAAAATAAACAGTGCGTATGACGTTCATGTAAAAGGTAATAAGTTTATTGTTTGTTTGTTTGTTCAGACGTACGTTGATGGGAATGGAAAGGTAATTTATTTATTACTAGCGAATCGCCCCGGCTTTGCACGGGTACAATTTTTATGACTCTACATTATATATCTTTGAAATTCTCGAGTTTTGTATGCTATGATATGCATGTATTATACATATAAAATTTCCTCTTGAGTTATTCTCGCTACTGATGAAACCGTGTTAAAATCCTTAGCGTTTTAATAGTAGAAGACAAGATAGAAGAAGAAACTGCATTTAAAAATACTTGTCTCTTTATCATCTGTACTTTGCCCGTATTATGGCTCACAGTAATGCACTTTTGTTTACCAATAGCTATAAGTCTATCCTACAGGAATAGCTGAAACATTATTTATAATACTTTATATTAATATCTTTACATTCGACGACGTATAAAGTTTCATGTGGATCGGTTGAGTAATTGAAGCGGTAACGCGATAAAAAACAAACCAAAATTCGCATTCATAATATTTACGAAAACCGGGACTTAATTGGTTTATTTAAGAATATTTATTTAAAGAACTACAATGTTATGTATATGGGACTTGAAGTTATTTTTTTATTGACATCTCCCGCAATCGAAACGAAGCGGGCACAAAGAACACCAATTTTTGGATCACACAAAGTGTTGGAAAAACAAACAAAGTGGTGTCCTACGTAGGAATCGAACTCACAACACTGAGCGTACTAGGAAACGGCGAGGTGACAGCTTAAACCACTACGCCATCTGTGCAGTCATAAGTGTCAATGCAATTATTCATGCTAACTTAACAAACCTATTTATATATCTAAAACAAAAGCATTTAACGTGATCAAACAAATACCAGTCCCGTTAAAGCCTTACATAGAAATAGATGGGACATGCTGATTTTAATTTTTACATAAAAGTAAAAAGCAACTGAAATCAGTGAAAGTGAAACCGTCTTTTTATTGACTGTTTCAGCTCCTCAACCAAAGGGCGCCAATGGAAACCTATTACCTCCGCTGGGAGGGTCTGCTAGTGGTTTTATGGTAAAAGGTAGCAGTTTGGATTTCAACAAGATTCTTTTAAAAAAAAGTTAGGTAAACCGACTTCAAACAATACTAACATAGAGATATTCTAGGTAGCCTTTCCAGTAGGTATACATGTGTGGTGTTTTTGTGTAATTGAGTAAACAATCCATAGCATCAATCGCTAAAATAATGAAATTTAAATATGATCATTTCAAAATACACCTCTTTCAAACAAAAAAAAGTTGCAAATCCGTCTAAATATGACGGAGTTTGCC
>JANTPX010195882.1:0-10193 GCA_024757885.1 Apantesis nais | reverse complement strand
TCACTACAAAATTCGCACTAAAAGTGTAAAAATTACTCGTGACTACCTGCGATTACTAAAAGCAGCGACGCTAACTATTACTACGAATTTAGTATGTAGGTACATTCAGCCGGATAGAGTAGAGTAGCCGGTAACAATTGCAACTTTTGAAAGCTATCAATAATATCAATTTCTTTCGATGATAAAACTGTAAGCGAGTAGCTGTTTCCATTCATGAAAATATAGTTTGACTCATAGTCCCACCAATTAGTTAATTTTCATGTAATAATTTGTCGATAAAAATACAGATTTTTTACTCACTAATTTTATAAGTTATATTTTAAAGTCCAGTCATTTTAATAAGTCTAATCATAATGATAAGAATAATCAATAGCTGTTGAAAACCGTATTTTAAAATAAATAATTATTAACAATATCGAAAATGCTATTTCTAATACCTAAAAATACCAATCATACGGTTCTATTTAATTCAAACACCAATCTTTGCATACACCGTTAAAAAACTTCTGTAATGATATCGCTTTCATGATCTGTATACGGCGATATCGATTAATTATACCCTATTAGGTATAGAGTACATCCCTATTTTGTCTTTGTCGCGCCGCCCGTAGGCCCTGCATTTCATACCTATTATTTTATAAGACATTACGTAACACGCGCACCCGCGCTGAATTATGTTAGTGTATGTAGTGTTTGAGTGAAACGCAAGTGTAGTTATAAGTTTTGTGCGATAGGTACATAAGTGGAATGACCTAAACGTTTGACGCCGTTGTCAGCTGATTGCATAAAACGTTTTAATGGTTTTTGGTTTATTACATTGCATTTTTATACTGTTTGCGTTATTTATAATAATTTCTTTGTTAAAATGTTCTGTTTACTCATTGTTATATCATTTGTAACGAAAAAAATAGAAAAAGAAAATAAAAAAATAATGAATTTTCCGATAGAAAATTCCAATGATTTTCTACTCAAAAGCATGGTCTGAATACACAATTTTAGTATTCGTTAGGACGTACTTTACACCATGTATAAAAACACTATTCTATAATAGGTAACTTTTTTTACTTTTTGAACTTTCAGATCATCATGGAGCGATCCCGAGCACTTTGTCCAGAGGCAGTCTTGCCTCAACACGTTCGCCACGGCTTGGGGTTACATGCCACTAGTAAGATCTGTGCTCAGGTTGGATCCAATATTGTTCAAGGATCCTGTATCGACGTTCAGAAAAAAATATAGAAAAATGGAATTAGTTGCATCTTGAACATTACATATTAAAATGTTATTAACAACTGGAAAAGATAATTATTACATTGTTTTTTTATGTACAATACATAATAAAATATAGCCGTTCATTTATTTGATAGAAAATGTCGGGCGGTTATTAGTCTAATCGTCATTTGTTAAAATATTCACATAGCACCAGAATATGTGGCTAAATCTATAGAATATATATATAATATAGATATAGAAATAGATATTATAGAGTTCGGATTACTAAACATAAACAGATCGAGCGCACCAAATACGAAACTGAAGCCACCAAAGCAAATAAAAATCAAAAAACGAATACAGTCACGCGGCAGTCCTAAATAAGTTGTCATACTATTTACACGTCACGAGTGGTTTGTTATTTTACGTAAAAAATGACATTAAATAACACAAGGTTAAACGGTAATGTTATTAAAAAGGTGGTTAAGAATCCTTGTGTGTTATACAATGATTATACTAAAAAATATTCATTAATGTTTTTCAATTTCAAAATAAAGAAATATAACTTACTGATCTAAAGTATCATTTTTAAAACAGGGAGTATTTTTCTATTTCTGGTATCATAACATGCACATAGATGTACATATCACTACACATAAATAATAAACGGCTTCATACTATTTGTTGCGTATGCTCCATCTGCCTATGTTTATTAACTTGGGGTAGAGATAGAGTATATAGTATTCCTGCCAGGCGATAACATCTGTAAGAAACCTAATATAATGAAGGTAATGAAATATTATGTATGTAACATATCATTATATGTTTAATTTTTCTCATAAATTATAAATGGTATATGTACGTATGTCTTGCGTTTCTCTTTCCACTACCGCTGATTTAACGTAGTTGTGAAAATAACTGGTTCCTTAATGTATGTGTAAATATGTGGGAGTTACTAAGTAGTAGTAATAACCCCGTATTATCAGCTGTATCATCCGTTTGCTCAGCATATTTTACCCTAGAATGATTATAATTCCAGCCCCTATGGCTGTATTACTGAAAAGAAAATATACTTCTGTGAGATTTTCGGCATACAAGTACCGTTACATCTAAAGTATGATTAATCCAATTCAATTTGTTTCGTAATGATTCTATTCTCGCATCATAAAATCATTGAAAATTGAAGAAAAAAAATGTATCATCAAAATAATATAATATGTTATACAACAATGGTTAAAGCGTTTTTATTTTAATTGGAACTCAAATACTTTCGTTGCAGCTCAACAAGTGAGTGAATTTACAGAACCCCCAACCCCTTCTAGTGCTGGCGGAACATTAACAAACCTGCAAAGCACTTGTAACTCTTGTGTTGCAAGTATCCAACATATCCATTCATGCAGCGGTAGTCACCATCAAGTGATTCTTCGGAAAAACTAACAAATTATTTTGATGCCATTTCCTAGATGTTACAAAAGTATAAATAGATATATTGTAGTTTATAGGTACCACTTTCTTAAAAAAAGTAGTGAAAAAGATTCAATAATACTATTTTAGATTTTTTTATTGTGTGAACACCCCTATGAATTATCATATCCTAGCTAGAGCCAACAATAATTATTGTTGCGAAAAACCTGTAACGAGAGCTGAGTCCCCAAAAAGCTGTGGGAAAAAACTGGTAATGGCGGCTATGATTGTTGTGTGAAAGCTTTTTGGAAAGAAACAGTGAATACTCACAATTAGGGTTCCATAGTAGATGTGATGGCTTAGGTGCAGAATATCCAATTGCAAAATGTTCAGTTAGCAGAATATCCAATATTAGGGTTCAGCACTTCATCGCTAGTCCATATCGGGATACTAGGAATCGACACATCGATCAAGTACAGTTTCGGGGTAATTTAGAGGGCAAGGTTAAATTAGCGTCAAAGAATCTCGATGTGTTGAATAGATCGAGGCAGTATTTCACTCCAACCCATCGCCTTCAACTCTATAAGGTGCACCTTATAGAATAGTATAGTTAGTAGTTATATATAGTTGGAAAGTTGGATTTGTAGCTATGTGAGAGGAGCGCTACTGTCCTACTGTCAACATCGTTCCCTGCATTATTTTATGTTTAAAAATATAATATGTGTATAATATTAGTGGAAAGAGGAAAAAAGTAATAAAAGAACCAAAGACTAAAATCATATATTGTGGACAACAAGTGGAAATCGCTAAATTGTGGAAATAATTCCAGCGTAAAAAACTTCCACCTAACTACCAGTAACCTCATATTAAATCAGGGAAGATTACCCAGACTATGTCCTGAGGAAAAGGAAAGAGTTGCAAGAACAAGTGAGTATTGAAAAAGAGAAAGGGAACTCAGTAATGGTCAAATATGATAAACTGAAAATACTCAATAAAAAACACAAATATATCATCGAACAATAAAAGAATGTTTCCAAACTCTCCGGACTATCCACCCAGCGGTGAACACAAAACTAAGGCAAATAAGAAAAATAAAACTAGGACTAATGTTCAAAGATTGTCCAGTCTATCTGATGGGCCAGGAAAACCAGGAATATTGAAATTTTTGTAGTGCAAAAAATTGAAACAACACGTCGAAATATCAGGGGAACACACAAAACGATAGCTAGCAATCAACACCGCTCTCTCACAAGGATAATAAAAAAAGAATACACATAGAAAATGATACAAATCTTCCAATACGGCCGGTCACTGCGGAAGATTACGACTAAAACCCTCCAAGTAAACTTCAAAAGTTATACATTATGACATACAACGTCAGAACACTTTCATCCTATGAGCGCCGATTTGAACTGCAAAAGGCATTTAAAGAAATAAAACATGATATAACAGGATTATGCAAAATAAGACGTACTGCAAACAAAATTGAGGAATACAAAGACTTTATCCTCTTCCATCCGGATAACACGCCGGGAATGTATGGTATAGGTTTCCTAGTAAAGAAGAGTCACAAAAAGAATATTGAAAGCCACATTGGATTTACGGAGAGTTTCTCTACTAAACATTATATTTGACAACATACATTTGTCTATCATACAAGTGTACGCACCGATAGAAAGAACAGGCGAAGAGTAAATTGATTGTTTCTCTGAATCAGTCAACAAAGCAATAAAAGCAGCACACAAATTCTACATTCTATTGGGAGACCTAAACGCCAAAATTGGACAACCTAAAGAAGAGCATCTTATTATTTATCAAACCAAGCAGGTACGGAGTAAGAAACTAAAAAAGGCAAAGACTAATAGACTTCGCCATAGAAAACAAGCTTGAAATTTTAAATACTTTCTTCAAGAAAAAATGTAAAAACAAATGGACCTGGAAATCCCCAGACGGGAACCACAAAAACGAAATCGACTTCGTATTGTCAAACAGGCCACCTATATTTCCAAATATAGAAGTGCTGAATGCTAATTACCCACAGACCACAGACAAACTGCGTAAGAACATTTCATTCAAAACTTTTGTATTAGATTCATATTTGGTTTACGCAAATACGATCATTTATCTGAATATCGCAACCTGCTTAAGTGACTCCCTAATCTCCTTCGACTATTCTTTCCATACTTTATAGTATTCTATTTCATCCGTGTACCCCAACTTACTTAAAGGAACGTTTTGTTTTCCTCCGTAACACACATTTAGGATCCTTGAGGTCATCTGAATCTCTGGAACTAGCAGTACCAACACACCGTACCACGTTCTACGATAAGTCGTTTACTGGACAGGCTGTGCAATTATGGAAAGCTTTACCGATGCCTATAAAACGTGCCAAAACTTTGCCCATATTTAAAAAAAATGGTCAAAGAACACTACTTGTCATCCTAATTTTTATTCGTGAAATATTTTTGTGGGTTGTACTCGTCTGTGATAGATATGTAGATGTTATGTATCTGTGTCTATATATTCATTTAAATTATGTAATATGTATATATTTCACAGATTATTTATATGTATTTTGTCAGTTTGTTGTATAATTGTTTTAAAATTCACTACATTTTTTTTCTCTTTATGCCATTAATGCCCATAACTTTTTCTTGCTACGACCTATTTATCCATTCAAAGGTTGCCTGTAAGAAATTGCTTTTTAGCGATAAGGCGGCCATTTGTACATGGTCATTAACTTTTACTACTGTTAAAAAAAATGAATAGACTGCAAGATCCTTTTATTAAAAATAAAACTGGAAGATTGCACAAAAAGAACTTTTTCTGAGATACTAAAACAATTACAAACACAAACAGTGTTCGGTCGGGTTATAGCGTTTTCAATAGCAAAGGAATCTTAACCGTAATATACACCACCTTACTCTCTCTCACTCTTAAGATACATTATGTAAATTCTAAAATCTATTAACTTATTTCTATCGTACGTTATTTCTTATAGCAAACAAGTGATTCAAAAGATCCTCCTGTAAAATCGAATCTAATCAACAAAAAATAGCGGTTAGTACACTTACGAGAAATTTATACAGATTTTGATAAAAATTCAATTTGGACATGATGTGTGCTTTCAGAAAGGACTCTTAGCAATACACAAAATGTTGTCATTAGAAATTGTTTAATTCGGAGATACTAAAACACAATATTCTGTCAGGTGTCTTCAACACTTGTGGCGTTAAATATACATAGCTCTAGAGGAGGTGGTGATGAGTAGCCTACTGAGTGATATCGATTAGATTAAGAGTATGAACAGGATTGTGTTAGCAGTTGACTACTGAAACGGCTTTTAGGAATTGTATCTTTTTCGAGAAAGAAATACATAAAAAATAGGTTTAAAACTACATACTCAATAGACAAAAAGTATTGAATTCATAGACTAATAATAGTATTTAGACCGAGTTGGAGTGTTTTGTTACTTGACACATGACACAGTAAAGTTCAATCAAATTAAAAATGTAGTCACCCCGGTATAACAAAATGATGTACATAAATATAAATGATATTTGGAGAATAAAATAATAATGAAGTAGTAATATTGTAGTAACTATGCAATAAAAAAAACAAGAAAATGATGGGCGTGTGTTTATGTGAAATTCGCAACGCTATAGAGAATTTTCCAACATACCTAAAGCACAACAAATCGCATGTACTTTTAATAACTTTATTGTTTGTGGTATGCTACTTATCCTATGCATTGTTTCGCTGTCACTATCCTAGAAGACGTTTGGCGTGCATGATCACCCCTCCTTTCTGATAGCAGAACCAGAGTTTTATAGAAAAGGTAAGGAATATAACATTGCTCTTTTCATTCCGTAACTCTGTAATTTTCTTCTTTTTTACGCAATTAAGGGCAAAGCAGGCCGTAGTTAATCAGAGGTCTCGAAACTATCAAGAACATCTAACATATTGTATCATTAACATAGTCCGTTGCTGGGCCTCTCCCATTACACGCCACTTCCGTCGATAATGAAATACGATAATTGTTAATCTATGTAATACTTACGGATTACTTTAGTCCTAGTCTCGAGAAATTTAGGATATCTGTAGGCCTACTATGATCTCTTATTGCTATCCAATTGCAGACCAAATATCTGTCCTAAAAATAATGATCGCTATTCTAAAATAAACGTTCTGTGTAAAGAAATAAAGACTAAAATGTTTGTTTCTAAAATGACGTATAAATTCTGTTTGTCTGCAATTGGATCGCAGTATCAGCTCATGGTAGGTTCACTGTTGTCGAGTCTTTAAGGTGGAAGATTCTATATATGACGGTTCATTTCTTTTTTAACCTAATTCGTACGTTAATTGTCACTAGATTGTAACTTGGCAGATAATTTGAGACTTACTTGCCGAATTGAATTTTTATGTTTTGCATTTCAATTGCTTCTTGGACAGCTTTTGAATAAGCATAATGGTTGGTATTTAATACCTTCTTTTAGTGAATGCTTCCTATGAATTGACGGATGTTTCCACACTATAACAACATATCATTCAACACTTAGCATTAGATCGACGTGTGTCTATTGAAGGTACAGCTTATTTTATTATCTGGGAATTTTTCTAATGGTTTTACATTATCCTGTGATATGGATACATTTTGTGTTGTATTTTATCAGGAGCAATTATAATTACCTACACCGTGTCTTTTGTTTACTATAAGCTATAGTCATTGAGTTACTCTTGAGTCTTATTCTCAGGTTCAAATTTCTGTTGCTTTGGAGAATGTGACGGGAAATAATCTATGGATTGGGTATCTGCAAGCAGTGCTCACAGAATATGAAGATATTCAACTTTTGTAAACATACAAACTTTAAAACAAAATACTATTTGTAAATTATGAAAATCATTACCCATATTGGAGAGTAGGTAATACGAGTAGATGTAGGGATCGATTCCAAAACACATAACATGTTGGCGACGTGCCTATTGCCACATTTCAGCGTTCTATATACATTGATAGTAAGTTAAATACCCGTCTATAATAAAATACGTATACAGGTGTTTTAGATAAGGTGGTATATGATCTGGTCTGTCATCTGTTAGGCTTGAGTATGAGATCCCGTAAATAGTATCAATCGAAAACGGTTTTGGGGAAATTTGTGCTTTCTTAAACAGATACCTTATTTTCAAATTGATAAATTGAATTTGAAAACATTTGTAAATCTAATATTTCTTAAAATTAGGACCGACATGATTAAGGACTTTTATAGAATATCCGGATTTTCCTAAATCAAATGGCATGTACAAATAATTCAATGAGTTTATAATCACTCAGGAAAAGCATTTAGCGAAGAAATATTTTACTAAATCCGTTTCTTTTTACGAATGGTGAAAATGGAAATATTTAGTAGCTGCTAAGAGCAAACTCTAAAACGTCTACATTGATTTGATATTTTTTTTGGTTGATATATTAATTGGGGATTCGGAGAAACCTAATTATAAAAATTTCGACAGCATAAATTCGGGACACCATTTTTTTAAATAAAGCATTCATATCGCAATAGTGTCCTGATATGTACTAATAATTATAATCAAGACATGCAACTTTACTTAACCCTAAAGATTAACAACGGGATTCGAGTGAAAGGACGAGACCAATTCATTTTACCAATTTCGATAATGTATATTATAGTTTGCAAGATCCCAATATCAATATTTTGTTGAACTAGAGATCGCCTGGAGGTATAAATTCACCTGTTTTGAATATCTTTTACGTCTAGTATAACTTGAACCGGCTTTATGTTGTTTTTTGTACTGTGACAACACTGGACGCATATACTGGACATCAATATCTTCATGTACCCGTTTTAACAAATTTTCTAACTTTATACCACATATTATTTAAAAAAGAAAGCTATGTGCACTTCTTCTACATGTAAACATCATATGTTCCAAATCGATATTTTACGGGCGCCATATTGGCTTTAAAGAGGGTACAAAGAACTTTCTTCACGTATTACTTTTAATGATTCATTTCATCATAGATTACAATAAGGGTTCCATAGATAATTTATAAACAAAACTTTTAAATTTCAAACAGCTATACTCTATACGCTACATCTATTTTGAATGTCATTGTTTTAAATAGAAACATCAAACAATAAAGATTAGAGGACGGAGAGAGACTTTCAATCAAGATAGTGTATGATAATATATTCACACGTCAGCTGACGAGATAATAATCGCAGTCGTATCACAAGGATCGCTTGAGTAATCTATATCCTAAACGACGACCTTGTATATTTAGGAAAACCCTAAATTATACTATAGATTTATCTCCAGTCGGGTTCAGCTAGATAGTTTTTTTATTGCGTATTTAGTGATTAACAAACATTATTTGCCAGACTTATTTAAAAGACGGTTAATTGATATAGGTCTCGGCACAGTATAATCTGATTTTCTTTATTTTTCAATAATTTCACATTCGACGAAGCAATAATTACTTTGCTATAGTTATTTTGTCTGTTAATTTGTAACTAAAACAATTTAAAATAATATTTTATCTAATTGTGAAATACTCGGTGATCAATTTTGTAAAAAAAAAAATACTGTATTCGAATTTGAAGGAGTTTCGGTATAGAAAAAAAAACTTTGAAGGTGTCATGTCACTCGTGAGCAATTTTTAAAAGATGAAACGAAATACATGTCTTTAGATTTTTTTTGTTAATATATATATACAGACGTTCATTGGCAGCGATAGTCACTTTCTATCAGGTGAGTCGCCTGTTCGTCGTCCATAAAAAAAAAAAAAATGTTACCTTGCTCCGTACGCCCATGATGATAAGCGCTATAATTTTATAATTCGTTTAAAATACTTCAATAAATATTATGTAATAGTTTGACTAACAAACTCGAACAATCGTTGGTGAAAAGCTATTCGGTTAGGTTTGAATCCGTAAAACTCGATTTCTATTTAGCTATTGTATGCTTAGAGTACCTGTCACAGTAAACATAATGTCATTAAATTGCTTTATATTCGGTGATCTTCTCGATTAGGTAACAATAATTTCTCTAAACATTGCGCCTGTCACTAGTTTTTACACAAGTTTTATAATAACGACAGAAGTGAAATGAAAGTAAAACGAACACAATTACTCATGCAACACTTCCAATTGTTAAAAGCATACAATGTTATCAAAATAAGTTGAACAATATTTGACGACTGCGTGAGTCGCTTGTGTTTTTCATGTTTCATAATTTTAAACACATTTTTGTACATGTGTTTACATTAAAGTAACTACACAATACATGATTTATTGATATGAAAAATATATAAAAGATTATCATCTGCAGACGATTCCATTCCATGTTTAATAAACTTATCACAAAATAATTCTGTGTAAAATAATTTTACTATAAGTTGAAATATTTAACATTTATTCAACTACATTAACTGCATTAATTTACAACATTTTCAATATATATTTCTTTGAACATGACATACCTAGATTTGTAATTAATAATGTTTCCCCTTTTTTTTTTTTTTTTTTTTTTTTATCGTGCGGAAATCCTCTCGGATACCA
>JANTPX010194780.1:0-10200 GCA_024757885.1 Apantesis nais | reverse complement strand
CAGTTCTGGAGGTATTTCAATTTTTGTGACTGACCCGTAATTTTTGGAATCGAGTGTATATGAATACGTGGCTAGAGATAAAAAAGATATGATACCTTATATCCAGAAACTACTTTCCATAATATTTCAATATTAATTTAATACAAAAGATGTCCCATTAAATAGTAAGATGATTTTGGCCCAAACAAGAAACAGTTTAGAACGAAATCAGGGTTTGGTTTTAACACATACATTTCTTTAATCGAAGTGGACGAATGATCATAATGACTGCATTAATGAAACATTGGCGCAGTCACTGACACCCACTTTAGGGTGTGATCTATTATTATGAATTCTATTATTTTTTACGATAAACTATAATTAAGTATGTAGAGTATATATATAGCATTGAGGATGTGAAAGTAACTGCGCGGATGCGTCTGGCTATGTGCGCAAGTAGGTATGTTTGCGTGTGTGTAAGATTTATACTTTTTTACTACAATAATTATTAAAGGAACTTTTATAAAGACTTTCATTGCATGAGGTAGGACATCACTAGCGATTCAGGTATTAGGATATAATAACAGTGGACCTACAACAAAATGCTTTTAATGGTATTTTTCAGAATACTGTAGGTGCTTCATGAACTTCATTCAATTCACGATCCACTAATTAGACATTTTTATTAGGTAATCTATTATATAACTACTCTACATTATACTTAACATTACACCACGTATCACAGAACATTGTTACTGCCAACATAAAATTTGTTTGAAAAGCAGCTATCATTTTCTTAGTAAAAAATACCTTCTCATAAAATACGTTATTCATTCATTATCAAGTATTCTTCACTCCTCGATCGACTCGACATCTAATGGTAACTCGGAATGATCTTCATCTAAAGACTCGCGCAACGAAGACCGATCAATTCTACATATTTCTCGAACATATTCTTTCGTTCTTTTATTCAAAACGCTTTGCTCTTCACTCTTTATCACGGCGTTGGTATTTAAAGTATCACTTGGTACGTCATTTCCCATCCAAGAGCACGTCGGTATCCAAGCCGCTTGCACGCCAACAGTAGATGGCAGAGTTACAGCCATTGGCGGCGCAATGTTGATGCATTTCTCCCTTCTTTCTCTCGCACGACGATTTTGAAACCAGATTTTTATCTATAACAAATATTTATTTTAGTTAAATTTTTATGTTGCTGTTCTATATTAGGTATAGGGTAAAAAGTTTTTTAGTGTCCCTATTTAAAATCATTATGAAAATTAGTGGTCTAACAATATTTTTTTAAACTGAGTTTTGTATATCCGGTAATTAGCGTACATTATTTTTATTTTAATAGGTTTTACTTTTTTTTAATTTTCTGGCGTTTTAAACAAGTTTTAATAGCGGCCGTAGTCACTATCTCTTACATTTTATGGAACGTAAAAATTTAAGAGTTGGACCTTTGCTTTCGTTAGAAGATATCAACAGAAGATACGTAGGAAGAATGTAATTTATCTCCCTTATTTATTCCCCATTAGACTCTAAAAACCTATGTTGAAAATGATAAAACACTGGGGTAAAGCATACTACTATCTGTTATAGGTATAGTGAAACGGTTTTTATTATTCTAGAGAGATTGCTTCTCTACAACTGAATAAACCGAAGAATATAACCAATGCCACAATAAGTATAATAATCACTCGGTGTTATTTGTGTAATGTAAAAGGCGTTGTCTTTTAAAATGATAACTACAAGAATTTTAAAAAAATTATGTATGTGAGATGTTTTGAAATAAATACAAATAAAAAATATCCTATCATCATTGAATTTCATTATTAGCTCCTTAGCACGTATCATGTACATTGGCGTATGATATCTACTAAAAAGCGAGAGAATATTATGACGTGGAAGGACTTTTTAAATGGAACCTCCCCCCTCTTCTTTCTGTCTCTAGGGAGGGGTTTAAACGCACTTGTGACGCTTGCATGCAGGTGTTTATGGGCGACGGACGTCAGTTACCATTAGATAACCCTTATACCAAAACAAAAAACGAACTACTGAACCAAAATACAATCACATTGTTTAGGATGGAGTATGAAGTTGATGGTTATATTTATTTTTAGAATATGTAAAAGGTTTGAGGGCTGTATTTACCTACTTTGTTTAATGTTTAAAAATACAATAATAGAGCTCTGTTATATTGTCAGGATGGTTAAGTAGGACCATGGACAGATGAGGCCATCCGTCACCCCAGCAGAAGCAGGCCTGGGTGGCTGCATGACGGCTACGAAGCGCTCACGCCCCATGGACGCAGAGGGAACAAGGGGGTTCCCACACAGACGGGGTCATCTGCTAGTTGTGGATAACCCGTGGTACGTTGGGGTTTCAGGGATTTCCTTTCTAAGGTACACCTGGTTCCCCGGCTACTAGTACCCCAGACGTCGTGCGGTTTTTAGTCGATTTGAGTCCGACATAACCACCCTTCCGGTGGTAGCCGAGGGGATTTCCGCACACAAAAAAAACTATGGTAAAGTAGGTAACGATGATACACGGTGCAGTAAGAACATGTGAAAGGGTCACATAAATTCATTTACTGTTGTAAATATTTATGATTTTCACACGAGTTCATTCTCACGATGTATAAAGTTAATACCTAATTATCATTTTCATGTGAAGACAGTCATGCGTGAGGAAGATTAAGTACTGTTGACCTAAAAGAATAAAACACAACACACACGAAAAACAATAAAGTGATGGTATAGTAAGATAAATGTATTGTCTGTACAAAGATATATAAAAAACTTAGTTTATTAGTGTTTTCTATGTGCAAGTGTCGGGTCCGCGGATCTCAAAATTGTTGAGTTATTATTAATAACTGAACGCAATATTGTTAAGTTTAAAGTTTTGACATCACTATTTTAAATTAATTTTATCATGACTCTGTATCCCTGTGTACCTAAAAACAGTCAACAGTAACAACAATGAAAATGATCACAGGGGCAATGAGAGTCACTAACAGTAATGCAGTAATTCTCCGACTCAATTATGATCATCACGCAACAGCAATACCTAGACATATACCTACGGATTAGTATACAAACAAAATACTTTAAAAAATATTTAATACGGATAGGGACTATTTTCAATAAACTTCTTGTTGTTAATATTTATTTTTTACTAATGTCTATGATATGTTACGGTCAAGCCATCTTTACTTACGATTCAAAATCGAAATCTCAATTTAACGGTGAAATTAAAATCTTTTAATTTTAGATTAGGGCCATAATATTCTACATAAATTCACGCCCTTTAGGGTACATTACACTTAAGATCACAATCGTTAATAAGATATAGTTAGAGTTTTCTCCTCTATTGAAATATTAAACACCTTTTTACTTAATACGTACTCTGTCATCTCGTAATTGTAAGGCTGCAGCAAGTGCCCGCAGTGCCGGTGGTGCAAGGTACGGCGCTCGGGCATAAGCAGCCTCCAAGGCCGCTGCCTGGGCTGCCGTGAAGGGCACCCGTGCGTGACGTCCGGACCGACGTGCTCGACATCCGCCACCGTTCATTACACCTGAGCAAAAACAAATATTTGCATTAACTTGAAATAATGTATGAAAATATACATACAATGCATCCTAAAAAAATACTAGAAATTGTATCACCTGTCACTGCTAAGGTAGGAAAAAAAAACCTTTACATTACTAATTCACTCGAGATAGTTAGTTTACTTATAAAACTCTTACGTGGAAGACGCGGTGGACGATAACGAGTACAACACAGCCAATCCGGAGCTTGTACATTTTCATTTCGTCTACTTGCATGTCTCGGGGTATCACCACTCAGAATCCGTTCTATGCTGAAATCAGACCCACTCTTTGAAGTTGACTGCACTGGCGAAGTATCCATGACTATTGTCGAATAACTAACTTGTTTTGATTCATTTTCTACCCTTATAGCATCAAGCACAGTTAGAGGCGGAATTGGAGTAAGCCCCGCCCCTTTGTAATAAGGGCTGAACGTAAATAGTAAACGTTATCAATGACCGCAATCTCTGTGTGTACGCACCAATGCCCCTTCTTGTGTTGTGACATGAATTCATTCATACATTTTGCAAATTGAATTGTAAATAGATACTGTTTAGACACAAAGGGGGATATTACTTTAAGGGTTTGTGAGAAAATTAATTTGTATTTATATTGTACAGCTTTTGTTAAATGTTAATCGACTTGTAATATGATATCACAACAGAATAGTTATTAAAATTTTATTAATACTTTGCAAATAATTTCGTTTTCAATATCGGAATTGTAATTCGACTGTTTAAGTAGAGATGATCTTTTCCTACATCAAAAATAAATATAAATTAATCTTGCAACTAATGTCAAATTTGAACTGAATTGCCAATGCGGCGAGTTGACTTGATTCTTAATTATTTTAATTCTATTAAATTATACTTATACTTGTTAAGTTAAACTTAATAGAGGTATTTATTTTTCCATGTAAGAAGATATTTTTAGTTTTGATTTTATATAAACCTGAGATTTCATCCCTATCACAGTTAGAAGTGGTGGCGGTTTATTAGTGTCACCACACCAAGTCATACCGTGGGTGTAGTAAGAGCCGACTAAGGGAGCAAACTACACTGGATAAATGAACGGCAAAGTAATGAAAAAAGATCAACTTGGAATTAATAATTTAATAAATTTTAGTTATATCTTTATAACATAGTCTTGCCAAAGATGCGATGTTTGCTCCACTATAATAAATATAGAATACACTCAATATATAAAAGTTTCCGTAGCAGCATAATAATTATAAGTATCATAGGTAACTAGCTTATATGCTAAAGCCGTGGTTTAAAAATATCGCAGATTGTATACAGTAAGTAAGAGTATTTGCATAAATGGCTTTGTATGCTACTATTCAATTGGAATTGATAATTTAACCAGATTTAAATTATATCTTTACAAAGTCCAAGCAAAAAAGAATTTTAAATAATAATGAATTTAATATCTATCAAACCAATGTCTTCACAACCTAGACTATATAACATCGATATACCTACGGACAATTAGAACTTATAAGGGTAGGCATATTATTTTGGAGGACGAGGCAATTAGACACTTAATTTTTTTAAACTGCGTTTACAATACAGTTTATTCTGGGTTTTTTACTCGCTTACACTCACACATTATTCGCCTATATTTCTACCCTGCTAGTTGATGCAATGGCTATATGGATATGTTTCCAAGAAAATTAAAGTCTGTTTCATAGTAAGGAAAATTAATTGTAAAAAATTTGTAAAATATTTATTATATACTTACATAATTCCGCACGCCGATCAGTGCGACAGACTTTGCGTTGTGTACTTATATAGAACCTATACAGTATGCGAAGTCTGTTTTAGTAAAAAACGCGAAAAGTATATGCTTCTCACGATCTTCACAAAAATAGAGGCACCAAAAATGATTTGAAAGACTAACCAAGGCTGGGGCTTTGAATTGGATGGCGACAACGTTTAATTATTTCTAATATGCAGAGACTTTAAGTGGCTAATTTTGTTATTATTAATATATATTTATTATAGTGCATATAATTTACCATAATAATGCAATAGACGATGGAAATTTTGAGAAACAGGTCACAAGTGATTGTAATTAGGGTTGTTAAAAAATAATCGATTTAAATTTTAATCGATTATTATTTTTTTATAATCGATTTTAATAAACGATTTTCCCAATGCTATTAATCGATTTTTACCAAATCGATTATATAAATTACATATTTTAATCGATTTTTGTAAATAGCACCATATATGTGACCGATGAAAGAACTCAAAGTTAGTTCACTACATAAAAAAGTTGATCAAAGACAGCGCCACTTGTTTATATCTATAGAAAACAGTTTCATATCGTTTACATGTTTATTTGTTGTATAAGCATAAACAATCACTAGTAAATAATAGCTCTAGGAAAAATGTCTTATAAAATAAAAGTGTTAAAAGCGGCTGGCGAAAGTATTTCATAATGAAGAAAGACAGTACCACTGCAGTATGCAAGCACTGTTCGAAAGAATTATTTTGCATTTTGCATAATTTGCATTAGGAAAAAGATCACCAAAATTATTGATTTAAAACTCCCTACCTGAAAATTTATGGGAATGATTAATTTTAGTTTTTTTTACTATTAGAATTCAAACTCAAAAAGAGATTTACTTTGTATTATATAATAGTTTTCGTGTGTGGAGAGGTTTTACTTGGCTATGTTGCTTGTCTATGCTACTTAATACAAAAATAACTTTGAATATTCTTTTTATTTATTTTTTCTTGAATAATATAGTTAGTATAACCTATAATATAACTTATTAGATATAACCAAATAGTAACGTATTATAAAATAGATTACTATTTGGACGCGGCCTGGACTATTGCTGGATACCCTAAAAAGTGATCCACTAACTTACCTGTCTAAAGTCCCAGAACGTGACATGATCCTCACAAATAAAATGAAAATAAAAAAATATTTTAATTAACAATGAATATCAGTGACCTTTATTAATATATCTCTTCAAACACGTTTACACTTCATGGATGCCTTTGTCTGTAATGAATCTTATAAGGTCCAATATATATAATTATTATGTAGTGTAATGAGTTTAACTTCGCGAAGGTATTATGCATACAGGATTAGTATGCACTGATATTTTAAAAGAGATTTAAAGTTTGTTTGTCTTGCTTTCCATAGTTATAAAATTCTATTGAATTGAATTGGCAATATGAGATACATACGGTACACTATACGCCCTATGTCCTGTTCCTGTATTCCTGACATCGCACATCTAGTGGTATGGTAGTGCCACCGCCAAGATGAACCGAGTAAAGTGCAAGAACACTACCTAACTATTTCTCTCTAAGTCGTCCGTTTTTGCTTGGTTCGGATTATACCAGATAAACGAAATTGTTGGGCTATGATGTAAATAGTGAACTTATTAAATATATAAAGTTTACTACAATATACTACTATAGCTTAATTAAAATCAATTACACTCTGATCACTGTGTTCAATTAGTATCTTTCGGTGATAGGTGTGAAAAGGTGGCAATAAAAGTATTGTGGTGATAGCTAAAACCAAAAAGCGTTGTAAAAACTTTAATAATAAACTTGAAGTCGTTGTCTTAATATTTTAGTACCCAGCACAGATTATAAGCCTAAAACTTATTAAAATAGATTTTTTGAAATTTTACTTTAATATTCCACACCATTTTTATGTCAATAACGGTAGTGGTTGAAGGCATCAGGGTAATCGCGTGGGTGTGGCACCCGGAAGGCGCCGCGATGGCGTGGCAAAAGTAATATAATTAAAAAAAAATTTAGTTGGGTGTACATAACGTATTTGACACCAATAACTTTATGTATCGGCAACGTTTGCCGAAATTAAATATTGTATATAAATTGAGTAGCTGGATTTGCTTGTATACTACTTTTAATTTAGTTATTATAGCCTAATAATGAACTCTACTGTGGAGTTGAAGGCCCTTTTTTTTACGTGTGGAAACCCCCACGGGCCGTCACCCCAGGTCCAGACAGGACAGACTTCTGCGGAACGCCGCACGACATGGGTCGCCATCTCAACACACCTTCTCGGTCCTCGTACACGACGGTACGCACCTCTAGATAGTCTGCCACCAGCCGCCTCAGGTACTCTGGCACTCCGTGGTAGTGGAGTGCTTCCCTGATGCAGCTGAATGGCAGACTATTGAAGGCGTTGCCGATGTCCAGTGACACCGCCAACACCACGCCGCCACAGCTCACTGCCTCTTCGGTCACGGCCCTGAGGCGCATCACGGCACCGATTGTCGAACGCCCCTCTCGAAAACCGAACTGGGCGTCCGACAGATCGGGGCCCACCTCGCAGAGGTACTGGACGATGCGGGCAGAGAGCACCAAACATGGCACGATCACACGAATCTAATAACCCTAGCGTCTCAACCCTAAACGGTTCAAAAGTATCAACCAGTTTTATGCACATGCTTTAACACCTTAATAAAGTCTAGCCCTCTCATACGCAACCACGTCGAAGGAACCTTCACACTTATACAATACAATAAATGAAATTCCTAATTTACCAAAATTATACCAACAAAGCAATCTTGGCCAAAATGCAAAGTACACAGGCATTCACAAAAAAAATCATACGAGCCGAGCGCATAGGAATCAATCATTGGCCAACATAAAAGCTCGCTATAAATTCAAGCGAGCATTCGCCCCATTTTCCACTTGTTTTCACCTCTGCCTCCATCCTCAACTGACTGAAAACTCATTCACCCCCTTTTGATTTTGAATTCCACGTATTTGTCATCCTGTGACGTATTTCGTTTTGGCGTTGCGCTTTTGTTTGATGATTAATCGCGGCGGGCTTGTTGTTTGATGGTTTAATTGAGAGTTTAATTGATTTGCGATTTGTAAAATGTGTTTTATTCGTGTTTATTAATGAATTGGACCACCATTATGACTGTCATCATATACTGCTTGGTAATTGAGTGAGCGAAAGAGCTCAGGGAACATGAATCGACTCATTATTCATCAATCCAGGTTGTGCTTAATGGAGTGAGTAGTCTTTTATTAAGTAAAAATACTGAAGAGTTTTACTAAAGTAATATAAGTTATTTGAATAAGATCGTTTTCTAGGAATGTTTACATGGTTCTAACTACACTTAATATAACTAAAATTGAACATATATTTATTTATTATATTTGCAAATATCGTTTTAATATTACTTATCTATAAATGCCGAGCCCATTTTGGTGTTTCTAAAACCAATTTCAGAACGGCAAAAAAAGTTTTAAGAAGAAAACAGTTTAAAGATATGAGAAGGGTCATTTTTCATGGCGTACATTAAGGAAAGCGTTTAAAACCGACGGGCTATAAAAAGCGTGTAAACACGTCACCTGTCATGTGACATCACGTGGCGTGACGATGGCAACACGACGTGACGGAGTTGTTCGAATGAAACGTGTAAGATGATTCGGAGGAGGCAGATTTAAGACAATTTTAATTTAGGTAAAGATTAATTGATTTAATTTCACTTCTATTTAAATCTTGGGTTAGGAGTTTAGGTATACTTATAATTTACAAATTGTTAAAAAGGCAAATTGATTTAATATTGTTCTATAAATTCAAACGTCGTTATATAATTTACTGTTATAAGGACTTTACTAGATTGTATTTATAAACATTTCAAAATATTAAAAATTAGCTCTAATATGTACTGTATTTAAAAAACACTTGGACATATATTAAGCCAATCGTTTAGATTTTTACTCATGTTTTAAACTATCTGTGCCCGCGACTTCGTCTGCGTAATGATTTACATAATTTGACGTGATTCTTTATCTTTAAATTTCCATAACTTTTTTATTTATGAACCGATTGACATGAAACAAACATTAAATGTTAAGTAAAGTTTACCACAATTTATTAGTGAAAACTTCATCTAAATTCGATAAGCCGTTTTTGAGATTAGCGTGCACAAATTCATAGACAAAAATACTAACAATTATTGTATTTGGTGTTAATGCGTTGATAAAGGTTGTAAAAATACTTTTTCTCATATATCTTCCATGTACAGACAGCAATTCAGTACATTTTTATTATATGTATAGATAAGTCTGGAAAGTAATGGCGAAGTCTTAGGTCAAAGGGAAATCTGTAAATAATAAACTTAATAATACGAAAAATGTACGAATTCTTGTATCACTTGGCATTTCAAACCGTGTAAATAACCTGTTCGCGAGCTTGGCTTAATTCCAAATAATATGCGCGTGCGCTCTGCATAATAATATACAATTTAAAAGAAACATGAGTCTTATTGTCAAGAATCTAAGGTCTTTTTTACTGTTGTCCTTCAACAAACCGAACAACTGATATGCCCACTTGATAATTTGTTTTATTATTCAACTCAAAACTAGTTTTATTTTAAACCACATCGTTGTTGCAAGCGGTACACAAACTAACATCTTATTTGACAAATTCGCTTGGCGGATGAGATAACGCTAATTGTACCATTTCCTGAACTAACAGGAATGTTGTCAGAAAATTTTGTTTTAATATCTGAATACTGATCGACTGGCCTGTTGGTCTAATGGTTAGTGACCCTGACTGCTAAGCCGGAGGTCGTGGGTTCGATTCCCACCCAGGAAAAATAATTGTGTGATGAGCA
>JANTPX010193671.1:0-10217 GCA_024757885.1 Apantesis nais | reverse complement strand
CTAGTCATCTATTATTTGTTTATTTTATGTTTATTTTTTAATAATTAAGTTTTTCTTTCCATTGTGTTTTATGTGTTTGGCGTACGAATTTTCATTTTTGATGGTTTCATATTGAGATGGAGATCCTTTTTTAAATGATTATAATTAAACAAACTAGTGCCTAAATGTTATTTAGTGCCAAAATACCAAGCATTTAGTGAAAAACTTTTAGATCATCAAAAAATCCATAATGTATAGTTAAATATTCGTTTCTCCTACGGCTGGATATTCAGTTCTATAATTATTTACGATTGTGGAATAGGTTTATTTTGCACGTTACTTAACACTCTTATTGCCTTTCGTTCTTGTCTAACTTTCACCTATGTATAAGATTCAATATATTTGTCCCATGTTATAGAAATGGGAACAAATTATAGTTTGCAAAATGTTTGTGTTGAGTATACTTTTTATACGCCTTTGCCCTTTGAGGAGACAGGCATGAGTGTACATGCTAATGTGCCTCGTGCTCGTCAGTTACTTAGAACAGGAACGGTTACTTAAAGACTTGAAGTGAGTTGGTTTTACACAACTCAGTGTTTTCCTTTCTCTATGCTATGGTCTGCGTAGGGGTTTTAAATTATTTCTTGGAAACATCTTAAGCCACAGCTAACAGCCAAAGAAAAAAAAGCCTGCTTAGACTTCCTAAAAGCGTTTAAGCATTTCAGATCACAGCATTAACGTAGGTCGTACCTGAGAGATGACTAATGAAATTTACAATAGGTTGTGATTTTAAACATGTGCGGTCTTTGAAGTCGTGTCGCCAGTCCGGGTCTAAAGTAGCCACACCTTAAGTAATGATGCGAGCTAGTGATGCGAGACATGATACCAAGCCTACAGGTTAAAGTCATCGCTTGATCCAATATTGATACACGAGATTCTATGTCATGTACACTTGTTAAATCCGCTTGTAAGCTTTTTTCGCCTTTGTTTTTTGTTTGTGATTATATTAGCGCATGATTGAGACTTGTAACGAGACAATTTAACCATGTATTAAGTCATTTTATTATTTTTGGTTGAAACGGTCACTCTTGGAAATTCCAAAATATTGGTAATTTGATGTTTAATTAACATTTGATGTGTAAGCACACAATAAATATTAGTTTGCATTAATAGTCAGCACAATGTTGCAATAACAATGACATCGGAAATTGATATACATTCGAATGGATTATATTTTATTATATTGATGGGATATATACTGCATATATTTATGTCGTGTACATATGTTTATGTGTGTATGTCTTTATATGTATATGTTTGTATGTGTATGTATGCCTAGGTTTAACAGTAGACTTCCTCTTGTTACTTTTATGTACTGTCAATTTTTTTTTTCATTTTATGTAAAATGTAAAAGATTACTTTTAGCAATAAGGCCATCCATTGTACCTATCTTTATGTTATCTCCATGTATCGTTAGTCATTGGTGTGCAATAAAGTATATTCTATTCTATGTTATCCAAGGGAGCTTTTTGTTTAACGATGGCCCAATAAAGTAAGTACATATTATGTTATCTAACAAGTCGTGAACTGTTTATATTTGTGAAAGTGTAAAAAGTAAATTCTCACGTTGTTGACTATTTGTCTAGTTAGAGAGCAGTGTAAATCAGAGTAAGATAGGAGACTTCCGAGCGTGATAACAAACACATAAATATAAGGACCGCCAGCCATTGTCCAAATTTACTGTCACTAACCCATTCTACTAACACTGTGAACGGTTATTTTTCTCTAACAGTCCGACGATAATGTGATGTTCAGCGCTGAATTATTAGTGTTTTGATCAAGTGCGATTCTTCTAATTATATTGAACTCTTTTAAAACAAGTGAGACTAGTTTAAAATTAATAACTTTCCGCCCACCTCTGGTTACAACAGTACGGATTGACAAAATATTATTTTCGATTCTATTGTTATAGGTTAATTTAAAAGCTTATAAATTTGTTTATCAGGATTTTAAGTACAATATTGAATTTGATAAATAATTTAGATATAATAAGCCTCGCTGACTTTGACATAAGTTAAAATTGTATATACCAAAATACATATAAGAAAAACAATTCTCACGTAGAGAATTGTTTTTCTTATTTGTATTTTGGTATATACCAAAGGGGTTCTGGGTAAAGGAAAATAAGTGTGTTAAATTATGTGTATAAATTTTGTGCTCTGTGCTGATTCTCGCAAATTAAATCCTTGGTCCCTTTGTGTTAGAGATCTAAATTTTGTAGGAGTTTGTTCATATACAGGAATGGTCTTTTAAAATTTACTGGGGATAAATTAGACCCTAAAGATCATGAAGAAATCGTTCACATACTAGTCAAATGTAAATTTTAGTTGCTTATTATAGTGAAATTAGTTAATGCAATAAGCATTCTTTACGGTAATCAACACACAGACAGACGATAAGATCTGTCGTCGCTATCTTGCTCCGCCATCTAGACCTGACATCAACAGTGATCTGTTTATTGTTCTCCTATAAATTTTAACTTTTATGTTTAGTACCGTTTCGAACTTGTAAAACTGTAATAACATAAATTCTATCGAATGATGAAACGAACTGTCGATTTTCTCTAATCTCCATAATAATGCTAATAACTTGTCTATTACAAGTTACTTGAACGTAATAGCTGATCTAAATATCGACAATGTTACAGAATTCTTTATTATAGTGTATGCATAATGATTTGGATTGGACCACACAGGAGGGGATATAATTGAGACATTGTATCTATTATTATATAGTTGTCCTGTTATTATACCTACGTTTATCAGTGGTTTGAATTACGAAAGTCAGTTGCATCGTACACTAGAGTTAATTAAAAGCTTACGAAACATTGTACATGATTTGATTAGAACGTGCCCTTGTTTCAAATAGGTAATTATATTCCGGTCCCGGCGAGTAATGATGACAAGTTTGATGTATTTGAGCGACATTTTGTAGATTAAAGTATACATTATTCGATATCGAATAAACACGGCTATTTTAGATCATTATTTATTTAATAAGACACATACGTAATGCTATTTGAATTGCTATTTTAAGTGGTTACATCTGGTTTATGATTGAGCTCTGCTGTACCTAAATGTACCAAATAGTAAATTTTTGCTAATATGACTTTTTTTTAAACTGAAGATTAGTCAGTGCGTAAACTTCTTGAGTATTGGCAGTGTCATACTTTTGCACGTCTACCTCTTAAAATTATATATCGGTAGTAAGCTATTCGTCGTTTTAGAAATGGTTAGTGACTCCGGTTTTTCTCTGGAGATCGGAAATCTGCACGGATGTAACACATCATTTTATTAAACTAACTCCGAAGATCGAAATTTGTTTCCGACAAGATCTTTCTATTTCTCACCACAAAACAAACAAATGCTTCTCTAACAGATATTATTTGTTGTAGATTTTTATTCTAAAGTGCATGACCTATGATGACTCAAATGCCTTGGCCTCTCATTTTTTGTTTTGCAAACAAAATGTGACTCACCATCTAAAACTATAATATCTAAATATTTAGGATCAAAATACCAAATAGCCTTTTATGTAAATCCGCATTAATAGTAATAAAACCGCAACAATGAGTATTCGTCATCAAGTAAAGATGTGGGAAGTGTTAATTAATTAGCGGGATCATTACCAACGGCGGCGGCGCCAATGACACATAAGTCTGACTACACATTATCGAATACAGAGTTACCGACTAATCTTCAACATACATCTTTACTTCGCAAAAAATTTAAAAGGCATCTTGGTTTATTCTCCCGTCTGGTGGTGACCAGTAAAAATTTCGGTGTTCCTTGTAAGGCGGAGATGTTTCTCCAGTCGTGACGTATTCTGGGCACGATATTCTGCTCTTGAAAGGTTATAGCCCTCTGTATCTACGGCGTGGTCTGAGTCAAGGGTTAGGATAACTCGGGTCTCATGCAATAGATTCACTGGTGACTAAATATTGTGTGAGTTATTCAGTTGCTCCGGTAGGATGAAGATCCGTGGTATTTACATATGACAAAAAATAATTGTTTTCTGATGCAAATGTGTATGTATTCAAAATAACTTCTGAATATTTGCTTAAACTTTACAAACGAATTTATTTGAATTTTAAAAGGATTAATGCGGATGTGTAAAAAGTACCCAAATTTTCCTATTAACTTGTGTTAATATGAAGGTTTCAGCTGCGATTACATCTATCGGGATTGTATAGCCAGCCTAAAACTATTATATTAGGTTCATACTACTTTGAGGTTTAATCATCCATATGTGAGTAACGTTTTAATTAATATCACAATTAGCATTCATATTCTAGAAAGCGGTGTATTCATTTCAATTAATTGTTCTGTGAAATCCAATGTTTAATATTTACTGGAAATATTATGATTAAAATGTAGGACACAATTGTGTTTATCATCGCTAAAAATTAACTTTGATTATGATGAGCGATGCGAGTGATTAGCAAAACAGTAAAGACATTAAATTTAAGCAAAGTTAGACAATGTTGTTAGTCTCTATATAGTAAACATAGGAAAGAATTAATTATAGATCTTCCTTTTCGCTAAATAAACTTGGAGCTCAAAAATTCTTCACCGCAGAAGGTTAAGTCATAGTTGGGTTAGCCGGTCAGTAATTGTTGAAGACAACAGCATAAAGTACACGAAGTTTGCATACCTAGACGGTAATTATATAATACAAAACTAATAGTATGAGATTCAATTAATCGAATATAATTTAAATAGAAAGTCAAATACACGGTATTATACATTTTATAGCTAATTAACGACAGTGTTGTATACTTTTTATATAATTATTTTCAATCGTTATTAATACTATACGTACCTATCTACTCTCTATAACAACCAGAAAGCAAGCCGTCTTTTAACTTGTTTGTCAAAGGAAACTCTTACATGACCATTAAGCCGTAATAATAACTGTGGTTAAGACAAACGATGTTCCGAACAGAAACGGCTCAATATCATGGACATTAAAATTTAATGATCAGTTTGTTTCTATGTTCCAATTTAATCACGGTATTGTTGCGCCGGCGGCACTTCGGCTAGACCACAAAGGAGGCTCTAATATCGTCGTGTTCTTGGAATTAGGAGATAATCGCGACAATTGTAAACTTACGAAGGTCATATAAAACTGATCCTTTGTATATGAAACCTCGTGCACACAGGTCGCAAGTGGACATCTTACGAAATAATCTGATTGTAGCTAAATTGAAATGACATGAATGGCTCATTTGAATGTTAAAATTCAGGCAAATCTTACTCCGGAATCTCGTCAAAGATTGCACTACATAAAATAACTTGAAAAATGCAAGGTATCAGAGAAGAAAAAAGATAATCCCAATATGAAGCGTAACATATCAGACGAAAATAGCTAATGAATTCAAAATAGATTCGACTACGACACGTTTTGAAAATCATTGATAAAACTTACACGATCGTAACATGTCTAGTTAGATACGAATCTGATATCGTATATCCTCTAAATGTGTAACAAATATATCGATAGATATAATAGTATCTTTTGAGTACACTACACTACTTTAGTATAAACAGGGATTAATTAGAATAGTTTTTACGAGTACTGAATATACTAACGGATACGTTATGAGCCTGACTCACTCTTGTTATGGAAGTGCGGTATGACTGTTATGAGGCCTTGTGTACTTGTAATTTGAGAATATTTCAGTGTTTTAGTGAAGCATTCCAAATTTAGAAACGCCGATGATTCATGGTACAATGTGCACTATGCGTTACATGTTCATGACGTTTTTTCGTTACTTCTAATTAGTTTATTTCTCATACCCCCTGATGTGGGTTATTAACATTAGTAAATGCACTAGGCTTCAATAACACGAGATGTGCGTAATCGATTATTGTTCAGACCTTTCTTTTTAATAGGTCATGGATTACTGTCAGTCTTTGTTGTTTCCACCTATTACAAATATATTATTCTGCTAATTTTAGTATAACTATATTACTGTTACTTGCATTATATATTAAAACTTAGCATGTTCTTTTTATTTTAAAAGAGAATTTTATCCTTCACTAGATCCATGAATATAATGAAAATCAAATGATATCTTTATAAAAGCGACATTTCCGACTTTAAGACATTTTTCCTTTCTATAATAAAATCGCATATATAAGAGGATGCTTAGGGAAACCACACTTTATTTGTTACGGTGAGCGTTTCCGGACCGTTGGCTCTCCTACGAGACGTGAAACTGTCTGGTATATTTTGGGAAACACCCTTTCCTTGCCAAACATTGTTGATTACGTCATCCTTATAAATAGATACCATTTTCATCTTGATGTTGACTTTATATATATATGTAGGATGTTCCACGTGAAGCAGACAAAGCAATGATTGATGAATTGATGAACCTCAAGAGAGGTTTCTATGGAGTACGTTTTGAAGTGATTTTTTTCACTTATTTTTTTTAATAAATAAATAAAATATTAAATGTTTTCAACTTAAATTTTACTTATTTTTTTCTCTGTTTACGAGTAAATGTTAAAATTTAAAGTCTAAGGGTAAATAGTATGATAATGGTATCATAATTTTTTTTCTCTAGAAGAAACCTGTAAATATGTTTTTATGTTTGTAGGATAGTCAAGAAATTAATTACCGAGTTAAGTCTGATTATGGGTACGTACCCTTTTGGAAAGAGCGACGTATTTGTCCGAAGTCGGCTGGTTGACTTTAAAAATATTTATTTCACTAAAACTAATTATAAAACCATCTCTATTTCTTTTGCATTGTGTTTTCAGTGAATATTAGTATTGTACTTATCGATAAGTATGAGTAATTTCAAAAAATGTTTCTAATCACATCACTAGTACTCGTTTGCTATAGAATACACACATAATAAGTTATTGTAACAAAGCTAAGTAATAAACTTTGTTTGTGTACTCACAGTTGGTATAAGTTATTATCGAAAGACGCGAATATACTCAGGGTTTTTGGCAAAGTCAAAACCAAATATTTATTATACGTTGACTGGTTTATTGTCATTTGGTCATACACAACTTTATTAATGAAAAAATCGTACTTTTCTGTAATATACGTTGTGACCACACCAAGATTGGAGTTTAGGGTTCCACAATGCAAAAAGATAAACTATTATTATTATTACTTCTTTTCTGCGGTTTTTTCTGTCATTAATTTTCTCAGGAATCGTTTATCATCCGATGCAATTTTTAGTTGCTAATGATGTTATTTAGTTTTTTTTTCACATTTGAAATAGTAAATGATACTTGAAATGTGATGAAACTAATATACAACTCACTCACACAATATTTAGTACAAAATTGCTTTGAGACATCAAACGTAGACAATTCAGAAGTCTCAAGGTTACGCCTCTTGTCTACCCTGAAACTTTCCCGACGTAAACATTTCAAACAAATGTCGTGTCTCGGTTTTTGTATTTATTGAATGGCATTACTTTTAAAATCACTCTGTGGCTTTTATGTCTTTTTAGGGTTGACACCCGACATTAAAATTTAATTGATATACTTAAAAGGATCAAACGAATTATAAATACGACGTCGTACCCCGCGATGACAACCAATTATGTACTTGAAAATAACATTATTCATATGCTTAGGTATATACAGTTGTAGCGTATTGCTGTGGTCTCGGATTCGATTACTGGGTCGAACTAAATGTTTGTATAATCTGCAGTTCGAAGGGTGTTTTCTATGTATAATATATGTACATTTACAAAAAAGTATATAAGTAGATCTAGCAGTCTATCTAATATTGATAAAACAAGGTCTGCTTAGTTTGAAACTAGTAAGCGTTGTGTGTTAGATGTAATGATAGTACTAGTAAATGTATGAATCAGAGCAAGGAATTATGGCCATCTCTGTATCGCGGCTAGACGAGTTTACGAGCATATATGTATGATTACGAATAATTCTTTTTTAAAATTAAAATATAGATTTTTTTCTGGGGATCCCCAAAATAGTATACGTTTGAATGGTATATTTTTTGCAGGAGATTTTGTAAAGAAATACTAACTACATATATACAAGTATATACTTGTCATACATATTTCGTTAAATATACACTTTTTTGCCATACAATAAATAGCAGAACAGTCGTATTTATACAGCAGTCGTTCATATATTGTCTTCTTGTATGAGATATTTACATATCATTAAACTATATGAAAATGTGTAGATATGTATCCAAAAAATAGTGTATGATTATACGTTTCCGAAAGTCATACGCTCAAGTTGGAACGTGTCCAGACTTAGGAGATTGAAAACCTTACATTTAGAACTCTGGATAATAGTTAGTTGTAGTGTTAGAGCTCTACTTGTCAGTCGTAAAATTTTGAGACAGTTTTGCTATAAATATATACGGGAATCGGCTATAATTATAAAATATAATTGCTTAATCTTACAATGAAAAATGTGAAAGAATCATCAATTTAACATTATTTAACAGTTTACTAGCTGAATGAACACCTATTCATTTTTAATACAAGCATTTCCTCAAAAGAATGTTCTTATCTGCATTATAAATTGTAACAATGGAATAGTTGGGTACAGGGATATTCCTGATAACATATTTCCATACCTATTGACAGCACAACCTATGTGTGTGTACAAATAGGTACATGTTTTAAATTTAATTTGAGATAAAAATGAAAACAAGTTAAAGAATTATTAGATTTGTTTGCTCAATGTGTGTTACAAGTAAGCCCTTATATCCTTAGTAGGCTAGAACCTTAAATAGGCTGAAGGCTAATTTGCGTTTTTATGGAAAAACTGTCACAATTCGCACTACTTTTAAAGCTGAAACTTAAGCTAAATATTTTTCATTGTTTAAATGAGTATTGCAATATCAGTTTTGAAGCAGTCACAACGTTGATAATTATTTAAAAATATGAATTATTTGCAATTAATCGACTTTTTGTTAGCTCTGTATTATAAGTTTGCATAAATATTTTAATTTAATAAGTTTTGGTTTTGATTCTGATCAATTCGATAGTTTGAAATGGCATTTTTGTCAGTCCTTAGAACCTAGACATTGTAATTGTTTCAAATAAAAATTAATAGTTTAATAACTCCTTCATAAAAAATAATTCAATTTGGAAATTACAATTTTTCCGAAAGGGCACCATTTTTTCTCTTTACCAGCGGTCTTTAGCTTCAGCTATCTCTGTGTACGCGTTGACGACTATTATATATATATAGGTTATTTTCATTTTTTGTCATATTGCTGACTGCAGTTCAATTAATTTTAGTTGGTATTTTGTGTTCCGTAGATATTACCTACTTATTATGTCATTTCATTTACGTACATAGTTTTGTATTTACGTCTACGATGCATATAACATTAAATTCTCAATATAACCGACTCTAAATTATTATTCCAATGTCTTTATAAACTTTACTTTTAAGTTCTCGGAAACGGTTTTATAGGCTTTTGGAGTGCATTGATATTCATAGCCATTAAATAATTTCTTAGTAACTTTTACTAATATAACATATGGTGCTGTTACAATTGAAAAATATGTTAATAAAACTATACACCTTTAATTTAAAGTTTATTTATTTACTATTTTCAGTATCGCACACAGTGAAACCTAAATGAAGTTATATTTGAGAAGATAATTTATTAAAAATACATATTCCGACACAAACACGTCAATTAATATATATGCAAAATAATATATTCCCCAAAGAAAGCTTCCAAAATGAATCAAGAGCTGGAAATGAGGCTGTACATGGTATCATGTACAGCGTCACAAATGTTCTAATATATGTAAAGGTATAGCCTTTGCATATATTAGTTGATTAGTAATATAGCTACAGCAGTACAATGAATTTATTTTTTAATATGTTTTTAATATTTGATAATGATTTATTTCTCTACTGCTGAGTATCTATCTCACTTAGATGTCTAATCTTAATTAACATACACGGGTTGAGGTGGAAACGTAGACTGGTAGCATATTTTTCTTAGTTTCCATTTCTAAATTTTCGTTCATTTACGGCCTAATATAGATCAGACACTCTTGTTCATATTATGGTAGACGATTACATTTAACTAATGTAGATTTTATAAGTTTTCGCTAAAAAGTAAAATCATTTGCCTCTACTGAAACTAGACGTGTGTAAAATGTCCAAAATGATTATTATTATTTTGCTGTTTTTCTTTCAATTTTG
>JANTPX010192564.1:0-10220 GCA_024757885.1 Apantesis nais | reverse complement strand
TAGCTACACAATTATAATCTAAGTTATGCATGTTTGTTTTATGTTTATTCCTGCCTAAACTGCCATTAAAATTGTAAAACTGTATAGATAGTTTAGGCCAGTACATAGCTACTTAGCTAAGATGTCTTTTTAATCTTTTTTATACAAATGTCTAACTTCTTAGGTTAAGATCTATTGCATAGAACTTAATTATCATTTAATTTTAAGCAAGGACTTAAATAATAATCTCAGATATCATTCTGAGTTTTTTGTCCTAACTCCAGTTCTTGTTCTCCTAAACGATCTGACCGGTTTTTATACATAGGTGTATCTTTTGTAATCAAAGAGTTAAACCATCAGGTGACCTGGATGGTTTAACTTGTAATTAGACTGTATCCTTTTTTTTGTTGACGGGGTGAAAAATCCCTTCGGATCTCCGCCTCTTCGGGGATACAGGAGCCAGGAGTATGTGGTGTTTCCACTAAAAACCACCCCCACCAGTCGGCACAGTCATGCATATATATGTTGCGACCCGATTGCATTTTTTGCGACCAGGCCGCCATCCTATCACTTAACGCAGCATTTAATCTGCCACCAGAGTCCCTCATGATATCGCCGCCGACATCCTCTACGTTCGACCCCGTTCAGCGATCTCTTTTTGGAGCAGTACGGCTTCACAGAAAGAGACCACTCCGCCCCAGCCCTCCAATAAGACTGTATTCTATTGTCCGCGAATGCGTGTGCACTTGTGTGGTGCTGTGTTTGTCGAAAGTTAAGAAGAAGTTGTCCGGTTAGCATTACGTATACTAATTCATTAAACCTGAATTAAGATTGGAAATCGTTTATAAATTAGTTATATAAAATGTATGTAATGTATAAAATAATTTAGTTTGCAGTCATCACTTTCGTTCATATGATTGTGTACCATAGCAGTAGAAGTAACATGCCCCTAGTATTTAATTTTTTTTATTCTAAAATCTATCCCATCACTGTGAACGGATTACAAAGATCAAGGGTCAATGGTTCGTATTATACACAAGGTATGTACGCCTGATAGCAACTCAGCGCTACTGTAAGAGAGATTCGCACGGATAGAAAAATAGGGAAAAACATCTAAAAATGTTCCGCTTGTGCACGATGATTATTTTATATGCAGGGAAATCCCCGTGTCGATCGTGCAATCCCATGTCGAATAAAATATTCTTGAGACAGTTACTTAGCGCAAAAGTTGCTAGATTCACAAAATTGGAAATGTAATTCATAAAATTTTGTTGTTCTCTGTTAGATTACTTAATTTTTTGTTGTAACTTCCTATTAAGTTTACACATTTATACATACACCAAATGAAAGCGAGTAAGTTAAAATAACTCATTATTTTATCTTCAAAAGTGTCACGAAACTGTTATAAGTAGTAGTACTGGTTACTGGAAGTATTACTGGTTTTATACATTTTTTCACTTACAGTGTTTGATTATTTTTGAGAAGCAAATAGGTTAATTTCCGCTTCTGAAGTATGGTAAATTTCCCTTGATCATCATTATTTCCTTGTACTTGTCATTTAGGATCAACGCAATGCGAAGCATTACAAGGGTTACTATGGCTGATTTCTTTCTCTTCTTGCCAAAATTATCGTTTTCAAACAAGACAAAGGTAAATTGAAGTAAAGAAATGGATAAGTGAAGGGAGCTAGGGTAAGGCATATAGCAAATCTTGGATAGGAATTGACACTGCAGTATCACAAAAGCTAGTGTCGCGGTTTATTGTTGATTCTGAAATATTTTATAATTATTTAATATTTTTTATATAAATGTAATATAATAATTATACTGTTTAATTGCCCGTATGTGATTCAGGAATCATCGACACCTTTTATCTCATGGAAGAGCGGGTAAACGAGCAGACATGAGTCACAAGCATGTTGCCGGCCTTTGAAGAGGTATCGACCCGGAAATACCGCAGACGATAACATGTTCCACAGGTTAGGTATGTGAGGCAAAAAGGGTCTCGAAAAGCGCACAGTGGTGGGTGCCTATTTTTCAAGAGGTGGGAATAAAAATATTGCCACATGGAACTTTGATTACTTGTCGTTTTTACTTTGATTTTGATTGTAAGCAATACAACACTGTGTCAAGCGATTTATATTTACTGCCAATTATTGAGCACTAATTCATTCATAAATGTAAAATAATGACTTAAAACGTGCTGTACCCATGTTACATTATTGAATTAACATTTACGCATTTTATTTACCCATTCTGGCGCAGTGCTAGCGTATTCGAGTATGAGTTCTGTAATGAGGTCTCGGGTTCGATTCCCGGATCGGACCAAATGTTTATATGATCTACAAATATTTGTTTCAAAGTTTCAGTATTTTCTAAGTGCGTATTTACAAAAAATAAGTATTCTATCAATCAATCTAGCATTCATAGCACAAGCTCTGCTGAGTATGAAACTAGATGGCGTTGTGTGTTAGTTGTCCGAAATATTATTATTAGCGAATTCAAAACCTATTTTGACCTCTGTTGATAAGAAATTATGAAAACAGACTTTATTAAAAGGGTAAAGTTACACATTGACATTGTCCCTTTAAAAAATCATTAACCTACTTATCTAAGAATATCGAGTACGTGGTATCAAAGGAATAAACCCTGAAAATAAATATTTATTCTTTTTTTTCAAAAGAGGACTGGGCTTAGCCGATTGAACAGATATAGGTGATAATCAGGCGGTTCCAGGGTCTTCCTTTCGAGGGTATACCTGGCTCCCCGGCAACTAGTACCCTAAGTCGACGTGCGGTTTTTAGTCGGTTAAAGTCCGACATAACCACCCCTCTGGTGGTATTCGAGAGGATTTCCGCACAATAAAAAAAAAAGGTGTACAAAAAAGACAATATATTTTGGCTTAAATACTACTGGCGGTAAAAGAATATGATAAGATTTACAAAAAGGTACAACGTAAAAGTTACATAATAATGACATCAACTCAAAAAATAATAATAGTGTTGAAAACTACTTTTAATAGATTTTGGTGGTTAAAAATAAGATTTAATATGGTCGTGAACGGGTGCAATTTATATTCACTGTGCGCTCATGACTTAATGCCTCAAGATTTTAAGTTTAAAAAAACTTGATGATCATGTTCATGATCTGTGTGATTTTTTTTCGTTTGTTGGCAACACTGGAAAATTACTTCCACTACAAAACTCGTTGAAAAATGGAATTAGTGCTGTTTTTTTCAAAGGGTACTAGAAATCCAAAACCAAAGGTTGTAAAAAAATTAAAATCGTTTTGATGATTTACGCGTTAAAACGTAACAAATTAAAAAATTCACTTGTTATTTGTAATTTAAGTACCTAGGGAAGTATGAATTTCTCGAAATATAATGAAACCTAGAAATGGGTTTAAACAAAGAAAATAATTCGATTAGACTTTTCCAGAGTACTGGTCTAAGTCTGAAATAGAAAGTGACTGCCCAACAATATTGAAATAGAAATTCTTAAATGAATCTGTGGTTTGTTCATTAAATTACTTTTCTAAAATTATAAGTAATATTATGGGAATTGACGAGTTTGTTTGTTTAAACACATTTTGGATATTCGATTTGAAGGATTTTGCTACAGATGATTAATAGAAGAAAAACACTCTGGAAGGAAATCAAAAACCAAAACTATGTACAGGTAAAAACTACAGTTAACTAGAATGACATTACTTATGGTTCCAAATTTCCCTATATCTTTTTCTTTTTTAAAACATATAGAGTGAAAGAGAAAATTAAACAATCTGTTCTCGAGGGATTGACGAAAAGCTATTTTATCTAAAGTGAAAGTACTTTTCTGAATTTTTACTTCTTCTGAACTTTTAGAAATTTAGAAATGAATGAATATATTTTCTTTCACCTTTTTTCTCCTTTTGAAAGCTAGACCAATATAATATGGATAAAACAAAAGTATAATAAAGTCGTGTTAGCAATGCAGTGTTTATTTCTATTCACAGTCCGGTAGACCGCACGCTTAATTATTACATACGCCTAGTGGCACGAAGCTTCCAATCATACATAATATAATATAAGAACCAATAATCTGCACTTATCTACAACACTAAAAACCATACAGCGACACGAAACTCGTATAAGCAAAACCTCCCTCATAAACAGTATTACAAAACGCAAGTAATAAACAGCAAGAACGTATCAGACGATCATAGGTTTTATGAGGTTTAATTGTGTGTACGAACGTACGAGTATAATCGACGCGGCAGGACTCCCGCGCAACGGTGCCGCGAGTTATGGCCGATATATACCAGCGGGAGCGCAGACACGCGACCGCGTGCTCAGCCAACGTATGCTCTCTAAGACGACGGGAGACATGGAGCTGGATGATGTTTAGATGCAGTAATATCAAAGCTTAGTTATGTTACACTTTTTACTTCAGTTTAGCTCCGTTTTCTAGTGTAACAGCTACTTGACATGATACCACCTTTAGGTCATGTAACAATTAATGAGTTACAATGTAAGAGGCAGACATTAATTATATATTCTAGGTGGAAGTCGAAAATTTAATCATGTGGGGATTTTTTTGTTTTCGAGCTGATATTCTTACACTCATCTTCATTACAGTATCTATGTATTAAATCTCTATCTTCCCTCATGCAGTCTTTTTTCTTACAGTTCCATCCATCATTTGTTAATTAAAAAAATAAAACCAACACCATTTTTATTTTATTATAGTGTGTAGTGATTTTATTAGTGTTAAGCAACTTTAGTTTGTGTGTCATGATTACAAAATATATATAAAAAAATAATAGGAAGTAAAGCTGGATTTTAAACATTTTGTTATTAATAATGGAAAACTGTTTCTCTGAACCTTTTTGGATACCTTACCTACCTACCTTTTAATATAAAAACATGAGAATAAAATTTGTATCTTTACATGCTGCCTAGCCTCTACCATTAAACCGATCATCATTAAATGTCGTATACACCGGTTTCGATCATCCTGAAAAAAAGATACTGTCCCCGAAATATGAAAAAAGATCTTAAACACGTTTAATACCGACAACGATCAAATATTTTTTTGGGTTGCGACAACATTATCATATGCGCGTCTCCTCTACACACCTATTCCGTAGAATGCGGCTACACCCAATCGGACAATGGTTGATTTAGCCGCTACTACCGCGTCCGTTACGCCGGCCTACGCACCTTGCCTCTGTCGCCTGTCGCTTAAGAGATATAGCCCGTCGCGCGATATGTTAAATTGGACACACGCCTCCTTGCATTAACGTGCCTTGTGTGCCGGTACTGTTATAACATTCTCGAGTACAGTTACTTATAATAAACTTAGTTTAGAAAATATGGCGGTTTATCAGCTAATATGATCATGAACTTATGGAAGAAATCGGTATGGTACGACACTATACAATTTTTTTTAAACTTTTAAGATAATTTTCGCAAATATGTTTCGATTCGTCTAGAAACGTTCAAAAACTTGTTCGAAAAATGAGAAAGTCGGAAAAGGAAAAGGCAATTATTACGGTATGTTATTAACAAAAGTTAGAAAAAAAAAATTAAAACTTACTTCAGTTTTAAGGATTCAGAGTTGAAGTTCTGAAACCTTTTCATTTCTACTCTCATTCCGAATTTAGCTTAACTTTAAATTTAGATTGTTATTTTTGGTATCAGTTAATAAGTCAAGATTTTTTTAAATAGCTACCAAATTGTTATAAATTATTTACACCACACTGAAGCAGACGCTTTATGGGGTTGTTATATATTATTTCCTAAACAAAAGTTCTTTACATTCAAACTCGATATAGGAATCGAATTACATAACGTATCCATACTATAGTAAAATTATTTATAACTAGCCGGTACCCGCGACGCGTACGCGTGGAATTTGAATTAAAAATGTTTAATTTTGCAGAAACGGCGGTACTCGACTGCAGTCCATGAGGCCGTGAGTTCGATTCCCGGACCGGGCTTAGAGGAAAAATAACCCTAGTTACTCCTTGTATTGATAGCTAGCCCGTAGTAATATATTATTACAATCAGTCGAGTCGTTTAGAAGATTACCCGAAATAAACAGATAGATAGACAGACAGACAAACACACAAAAAAAATTGGTTGTCTGTAAAGTTGGTTTACGGATAATAGTTTAAAGTGACAATGTTACTAACAAAACATTGATGAAATGACTGTATATATTTATGAATAAAATTCAATCATTTCTGTTGAATTATCACTATTTTGTATAGAGCGTAACGGGACAAGGAGCGTAACAGGACAAGGAGCGTAACCGGACAAGGAGCGCAACGGAACAAGGAGCGTAACGGGACAAGGAGCGTAACGGGACAATAAGTCATTCTTTTTCATGCAAGCTGCCGGCGTTCATCGATTTATAAGACGTTGTCACGTCAAAAATTTGAAACTGATTTCTAGGCATGGATGTCGTACAAACAACTGCTTCAGCGTGAGAAAACCCTATTATTTTGACATTATAAACAGACACTGCAATTTTATTTATTTGTATAGATTTAGTCCCAATAGGTAAATAATTTATTTTACATAGTACATTTTGCTCTTCCAAGTGCAAGGTTCTCTACGATAAGAACTAGTTATAATGAGGAATTTTCATATTTAAAAAGGGATCTCATAAACTAGTTAGGTAGCTTACTTCTAATGCTTGTATTATTTGCATAATGATAACAGTTATATATGCCTTCGATTATCTCTGATGTATTATTCATATGTCAGCTAAACATATAAAGTATATACTTAATTAAAGAAAGCTTATCAATGATACATAAAACGCATATCGTTGTATGAATATTCAGTATTAAGAGCACCATTTAAATTAGAACTAGGAAGCCTATAGGCGCGGCGAAAACAACAATAAGATAAGATCTGTTATGAAATCTTATATGGTAAAGGTGCCAACGCATCTCACCGGTTTTATTACTGAGAAAATTTGAATATTTTAATTGTTTTAAAGGATTTATTTTACATTGACAATGTAGGTTTTATTCTTTAATATTGTATTATTTTTCTGGATGAAATTGTTTAAAACATAGTAATATAGTTTACTTCATTTCCTATGTTACAGTTTTTTGAGATAAAATAAAAAATCCAGAAAAAAAACAGAAGTAAATTAAAGTTAATTGTGTTAAGAACAAGAATCTATACATATAATAAAACTATAACGGATCGCTGTCTGTACATGAAAGATATATGAGAAGAAACATAATGATTGTTACAATTTTTGTTTGTGTCTGTGCGTTTGTGCACGTTAACCTCAGAAACGGCTTATCCGATTAAGTTGAAGTTTTTACTAATATATTATGGTAAGCTTCTTTTAAAATTTAGTATTTATTTCGTGTCAATCGGTTTATAAATAAAAAATGTATGTTAAATTTAAGGTAAAAATCACATCAAATCACGTTTTACGCGGACGAAGTCGCGGGCAAAGCTAGTCCCAAATATTTTCATTCCTTACTTAAAACATTTACCGGAGAGATTTGGTAATTTTATATACTTCAGGAAAAATAAATACAAGTCGAAGAAGATGCAAAAAAGAAGAGAATAGTTTTGAAAATCAATTGCTACATTTAAATGTGTGTTTTCTAACCTATTGATTAAATGTCGTGCTAATGTGACGCAACCTTTACATGTGCAAGAGAGCAAGTTTGTATCTTGCATCGCACCGCGCCCCGGCGCCGCTCGTACAAATCCTTTAATTAAGTGTAAAACGACGGAAAATGGTATAGTTGTGTAAAGCGAATGTGTATCGAAGTTGTAAAATCTTGTTCTATTAATTATTAATACTCTCACTTAGGGAAACCGCAAATAGATTTCCTGTATTTAGTTGAACAATGAATATAAGGCATTGTCTCAGTTATATTAAAATGTAAGTGTTTGTTTGTTAAGTTGTGAATAATTAAGTATAACGCAAACGGTTAAGACGGTTTGCGTTATTTGTTAATTTTGTGAGCTGTCATAGTTCTATTAATCTGGAAAAGCATTTATTTAAACGTTAATTTCTAGTTAAATCTAGGATATTTATATCTTACTTCTTGTATTAATACTACCTTAGTACCTTAGTATCTAGTAACCTTACCTGTTTTCAATGAATTAAAAAAAATCCTGAATTCAAAACCGTGTTATATGTCTTTGTAGGTTTAACTAGGATTAATGTGAACCACTTACTTCCCTTCTGATTTTGTCAAATTCTGTGTTAAATTTCAAAAATAATTAAAATAATGGCATCAATAACAGATGACTTTGTATTCGTCATATCCTGTCTATCGCTATAATAGTCATTTTTTATTATTCTAACTGTAATAAGATTCTTCAAAATTGAATTTTCGTATAAAAATCATTTTTGAAGACATATATACCTTCATATTAGGCAAATGCAGTGTAAAGTGCTCTGCGGCACGATGGGACTTGAGGAAAATAACTGGTAGTAAAGGGATACGGACTGGATCAGGATTGTTAGCGCTCTTTGGGGGAGGCTCTCATTCAGCAGTGAATGGTAATGGACTGAAGATAAGTTCACCTTTATATATAAGGTAGTTCTACTGGATCTTCTACTAGACTTTTTATTTGCTTTTCAATAAATATCAACATAATCGGTTAGATAATTATCATCATCATAATCATCAATAGCCTCTATTAGTACACTGCTGGACATAGGCCTTTCTTTAAAAAGAAGGTATGAATAAGTACTTCAATTTTTATTGCAATAGTTGACAAGAACAAAGATAGAAACAGGTTTAAATAAAAGCTTATAAAATGATTAAGCCCGAGCCTTGAATCTTGTTATCACCACTTAATTATTAATAACCATACGGGCTTAAACGAGAACTTATCTAACCTCGCCACAGAATACGAATCATTAACGTGTTTGAGGGATTCGTTGAAACCTCAGAAATGTCAACAGATCTTTAATTAATATTCGTAGGTGTTGGCATATGCGGGCGTATAATTGTGTATCACAAATCGTAGCAAATGCTCAGGTGTATCTTTGATGTGGTCTGTTAATTCGATGTGATGGTTTGTTATACGTAACATAATTGTTTTTTCATTAAATATATATAATGTATAATAAACTTCTGAAGGTAGACAGGAGTATGTAATTATATGAGTGAAGGGTTTGTTTCTTGTTTGGTTGACGCGCTAATCTGAGGAAGCACTGGTTCGACCTGAATTTTTTGAGCGTTGGACAGTTCTCTATTCATGGAAGGCAATGGGCTCTATAAGATCAAGCCTATATATTGCATATACATACATATGTTGCACACATATCTACTTATGTGAGTATGAGGAAAGTTATTCGTTTGAGACATGCAGACAAAGGGGTGACAGCTAATGTTGAAGATACTCGTAATAGCTTTTTAAACGATTGATATTTTACGCATAAATTTTATTCACTCTGTTAAAATTGCATTTAAGTTAAGGTGGGGATAAGACTCAATTAGTTATAATATTTAGTGGTAATGAGTAAATTTTTTCTTTCTAGATTTTAAAAATACACTAAGACTTAACCAATAAAGTTAAAAAACAGTAATGTTATTTTAATCTAAACGAGACACTAGGTTCATGGGGTCCGAGTGCTTATTTTAGTGCTTGTATGTAAATAATCTAAACTATATCCTTATACCTGTGTCTAAGGTATATCATGTTTGTAAGGTTTATTAGAGTTTAATGTACGTATGTAGGTACAGCAAACAACAGTTGAAATAAAACAGAACAAGGAGAAACAAGAGGCTATCAGGGATGTCGGAGGTGGCACAACTTAAATATTACACAGAAATTGATAAAAAAGTTTTAAATTAAAAAAAGAACGATAATTCTAGAAATCTAGACCAAATTAATGCCAAACAAAAAAACTGCTTGCCGCTGATTTTAAACTTATTTCATAGAGTATAGTGTTAACATAAGTAGTCTTTTGACTGTGCTATAGAACTCAGATATTATATTGTCATATGAATCACCAACACACACAAACATTCACCCACACATTAGCATACAATATCTAAATCCTATTTTTGCCTCTCAATTTATATTCCACCTTGCCAGTAAACGCTAATGCATTCTAATATTGTAATGTATAAAATAAATGGCGGTATTAACCTAGTTTTAAAATCGGTACATAATTCAGTTGGACAGGTATGTATGGAATCGACTGTGAGATAGATATATCCAGTCTCAGAGTTGTGACTTCATCTTGCGGTAGAATTATGCGA
>JANTPX010191455.1:0-10221 GCA_024757885.1 Apantesis nais | reverse complement strand
ATTTTGTTTGTTCGAATTTTAAATATCGCGCCAAAACGATTCATTTTTAAAGGAACGAATACCAATGGTACTAATTTTTTTTACTTTTCTCGTTTAGGATGAAACTCTGTAGAAAAACTATGGGTTAAAAAAATTCTACAGAAAGCGACGTTCCTACAAAGTTTCAATCGTTAACACTTACATAAAATGATAAGTACTATTTTATGTAAATATATGTTAAATACTGTCTAATGTTTTGTTACCTTCTCATGAATTTTTAATACAAGTTTTACTAATCAAATACGATATTAACCTTTCGTTCATAGTATTTTACCTTTAAAAAGGAAATAAGATCAACTACCAATACCTTTTATAGTTTCTTTGAATAGTTTTAAGGTTCCGAAGTCAACAAGTGTTAGTGATTTGTTATCGTATAACAGCCCTTGCATAATATTTGATTTTAACGAACACCCTAATGACGAATACTGCACTATTAAATGTGACCGGTAAGAAATCTTAATTACAAGGGATTTTCGCTGCTCCCAGTGGCACCCAAAGAGACAATTATATTTTTCTAAATTCCCATGAACTTGGATTGTAGAACTCTTTTTCCAATTACCTTCATCTTATGTAAGCAGTTTTTTATTTACGTTTTAGCCGTCGTCGTCGGTAACCATCTGAGTTTCGAATTCATAACCTTACCTTCCTTACAAAGAAATTATGTTAATAGCAAAGGTAGCTTTTATTAGACCTCACATAAAAATTCGGATTTTAAAAATCGAAAAAGAAAATTGTATAAAATTATTTTGGTGTTCAAAAAATGATGCAACATAAAATCCAGTAGTATAGAAACGTCAACGGTTCAAATATATTGCTCTGTATGGGAGGGACACAATGAAGCGACAACGAGCTGTAACTAAGTATAAGTTTTGAGCAGAACGTTACGGGCACACTTTCGACCTGCGTAGGCGATGAATGGTGTACCAATTTAGAAACTGTAGCTGCCAGCGTCCTAATTTTTTCAAATATATTTACGCAAACATCACATAAAGTAAATAACCATAAAATATTCCATTTCAGTTAATATCACCAAGTTCGTAAAATGTAACATAGACCCAAATTCAGGTCAAATTATTATTTATTTACAGTAATTATAAAAATCTTAAATGTTTCCGATTACTATGATTTTTAAAGACGTGAACAAATATGTTTATTGTAAATACTAGAAATATTGCGCAGTTGTAGCAATTAATAGCAGCTATATTTATATCTTAATTACTGTCTGTTGAGAGTCTAGAAATATATATCCCAGACTCCTGCGAGTGAATTAGAATTTAGTGTATTCTGTAGAAACCTGTATTTACAGTTCTAAATATAGAACTTCATTTTGTTATGAGAAGTAGAACGACGTAACCCAAAAATTTAATAATTAATTTGTTATCTAATAACAAACTGAGGTAGATTCGGCGCTAAACCACTAAAGGGTTGCCACAGAAAGCATGTTTACAGAGGGTCAGGAGGAAAATTTACCCAAACAATAGTTCTCTAAGTATTTCCATTGTCTTGAATATTGAGTACTTATTATATAGCATTATGTTGTGTATTGTGTGTTTAAGGAAGGGATAAGTATATTTTGGTTAAGGTTTTGATGATCCCCAGAGTTTATTGTGGAGTTGTAGATAACACAAATAATCCTGCTGGATTAGTAACGTGTGTACGATGAGATGATTAAGGAGTATCTGAAATTTGACCATAGTTCTCTCCGTTGTAATAGTTGTAAAATTATGATAATTAATTTTCACGTAGTATTGAATATAGACTTCTCCTAAGAATATTTTGTTCTTGTACATCATGCTGGTGGTGAAACTCGGTATTTTTAATCGATCACAGCACTGACATAAGAATAAGATGTTTGAGGTTTATCGTGAAATAACAATATTTCATTTATAGATCCCAAAGAATGTGAACTTCTGTTTCGTACTTATATTACAACATATCGAATAAATAATAAAATAATAAAGACTAGTTCTAATAAAAAAAGATATGTTCAATGAAATTAAATTAAAACAGCGATAACATAATAAAGCACCACACTTCAAGGTTGCTTGTCAACTCGACCAAACACTGCTAACGCCATAATGTAAATAACCGCCGAATAGTCAGTAATCATATAAAACATTTTGTTACAATAAAACGGATAGCAGAATTTTATTCACTATTCTGTGAATAATAGAAATACCCACTCAAAGGGGAAGCAACCCTGCCAAGTTTAATTAAAATGTTAAGTCAAGCGGGTTACTGCATCCATAGTGAGAGCCCATAATAAAAGCGGAGTTGGAACTATGTTACAAGGCTCCTTTATAAGTAAGTGGGTACTCCCACGATACTGTGATCATTGAGGAGGTTCATCTACAGCAGTGAGACAGAAGATGGCTTTCGTAAACATTTTAAGTATGTGTGAGTTTATTACTACAATTAATCTTGGTCATGACTTCACATTCTGTTGAAAATTGTGTAACCTTATTTTATTTATACCAAAAAAAAAATACTATTTCCCGGTATTCTCTGGAAAAATAACTTAAACATAGGTAAGAACCGATATCAGAAGTCAATAAGTCAATTTATCATATGTAGTATCAGCAATGTAAGCATTGATGCTAACCTTATGCGTGCCTTATTCGATTGTACATTTTCGTATCCCGCTATCGCTCATTACTATGCACGCTCTCTATCTGTCGCGATGCCGTCAGAAATATAGTACCATCACTACCGATCTACTAGCTGGATCTCTTATTTTACACACGCGATGTCAACATACTATCATATATTCGCTCGAGTAGGAATCCATATGGTTCTTCTATTAGGGTTTTGGTTAGGTTTATTTCTCCTTTTAGTGGGAATATATTGGAACATTGGTATCAGAATTTAGTGGTAGGTTGAGTTCGAGTCCAATTTTTACCTTTTTCCTGAAAATTCAAGGTAATTTGTTAGATTTTGACCAAATGAAATCCTGTTCCCTCGTGTTATTTTATTGCTTAGTTTCAATTGTTTAGTTAGTAATAGTTAGTATATTAGTTTCAGTTTTCTAAAATCTGAAGCTATACTTATTAAACCTAGTATTTTAACCACCAATATCAACAAAAGGGCACTTTATTAAGGCAGCCTTGTTCAATATAGTGTGTCATACATTGATTACGTCTCACAGCCTGAGTCGACTTTTATTAAAGTTTTTCATACAAGTGTTTTCTTTTATGAAAGGGGCGGCAGACGAGCAGATGGGTCACCTGCTGGAAAGTGATTGCCACCGCCCATCAACACCTGTAGCTCGGGAGTCACAAATGCTAATGAACATAGTTGATCTTTTTACGATAGTGTCCAGTACGTATCTGCAGAATAAGATTTCCACGAACTCTTTGGTGCACATCAAAGTAACAGTCCATTCATAAAATTGACGACGATGAAATAGCAATTTTATACTGCAAACAGTTATCATCTATTCTAAAATTATAAATGCCAGAGTGTGTCAGTCTGTTACCTTATTTATAGACAAACATCGCACGCTTAAGAAGAACTGTGCATATTGAAAGATATGTTTTAAAGTGTTTGAATGTATCACATCATAATTATTTATTCTATAAACAATGGTGATTATGTTCTTTGTGCATCCTAGTTAACTATAACCTGTAACTGAATTGTCTGTGTGGCTATAGACTGTCTATGAGCATTGTTATTTTATAGGTACTAAAGGCCTCACAAGTCCCTTTCGAATACTCAAATATTCTTGGTTTTCATACCGCCAAATGACAGTTCAATAACTAATCAAGTGGAAAAAGAATGTGTAGGTCTATGAAACTAAATGGTAGCTTATTAAAGTTTTTATATAGTACCTAGTACCAACGCGCAGGCCAATAGCACTGCAAGGAGAAGGAAAACTTGAAACAAACCTTATGGTACCAACCCGTCTGGCCAGCGTGGTATAATAGCCTCCTTTCTAAAGAGAGGCCTAAGCAGCGGACCATTCAATGCTGTTGATGTGATAATATGATGTGGTGATGATGATTATATTATCGTTATTTCTAGTTTAGTTAGTTAACTCTTCCAAAGTACAACCTATCTTGTTTTTCTGGTTACAATATGCAAATATACTATTATTATAAAAATTCACTTTACAGCAGAATTGTTTTCTTGATAAATTACTTAATACTTAAAATTAGTAACTGTTTTTTCTATGAATGTTGTACCAAAAGCCTGGCCTGTCCCTGTTACTTATCTACGTATCTAGTTTAACATAACATTACTTATGTAATGGTTGCTTTCGCGCTTAACGTCACCCATAAAACCATGATGATGAACGTCGCTGCTGTGGGTATTTCTACAACGAAACGCGTTTGTGAGTTCCGTCTTACACTTGTACTGATTATTCTGTCTGGTCAAAAAAGAGTCAGGGCTGTTACTGACTACAAATCGACAATGGTGTGCGTGGGTGGTCATAGCCATTGCCTAAGGCACACAACCAGAGCTACGTCAATACGACGCTTGTGTAGCTTGTCGAGTATCAAGTGAACTCGATTCGCACACCGGCTGAGCCAGACGGCAACTACAGGCCCTCGCTCTGCTTCGGTGGTCAGTTTCGCTCCAAGTGCCGACGCATGTGCACGCTGCGCATTTGACAACCTCTGGCTTGTTTACAAATAGAAGGTAGTGCAATCTTGCCGTCAACAGGATAACCGTGAAAGGTACGTTAAATGTAAAATTGAGGCTAGTGTGTCATATAAAGTGTTCTTTGTAAACGAGAATAAATTAACTTCACAAACTCTGTTTGTTGGTGTGTAAACAAAACGTGCAATTCTAGTCAGCTTTTGTTTTTGGTCATTATGTTTGCAAATAATACGAAGTATTTACTGGAATATGTGTTAGTCGTGTGATATACTTTTGCATTTGCTGATGTCGGTGTCAATGCCAAAATGGTCAAAATGTGTAATGCAGTGAATATCAATCATTATCCTTTTAAAAGTTTATGAAAAACTGAATGGGTTACAATGCGATGTGGTGTGAAAGAAATTTGAATTTTTAAATTCTTAGTCTTCTACATTAACCTGGCACGGTGTGTATTATCTTGCACAAGATACTAGATTTCAATGGAAGAGAACGATCATGCGGTTTTAACTTAGTTCATTATTCAGTGCACATACATACTTTAAGCAAGTTTAGCTTGTATTTGGCCGGTTCTTTTCGGGCCACGGGCAGAAAAAATGGTCCTTACCTTGCTCCGTTGTAGCAAGTAAGGTAGTATGTGTCGATCACGACTGTTGCATATCTTTATTAGATTTTCGTATCATGAAGTACTCTTTTTTAGACATCCTTCAAGTTTTATGGGATGGTATTACTGATATATTAATTATTACTAATATTCATATTATTATATAGGTAATTATACATACAGCTTAAAAACATATATATGTATACTACGCATATATGTAGAATAAACATTGTGCTCTTTGGTAATAAGAAACCTTAATGTTCTTGAAGAATAATTTAAATGTGTTGAAAATATCTCATTACGATATCTTTTTTGTCTACATATATTTCCTAGTCCAATCAAAATATCAACAACACCTTTATATTATAAGGTATTCATAAAAAATAAAAGAATCTAGGCAATAATTGTTTGTCTAATGATCTGAAATGTTTTGTTACGTAAAATATAATTTTTCTATAACGGCGCAATGATTGAGTAACTTGCTGTATACAACAAGGACATAACTCGGTATAGAAGGCCTTTGAGATATGTCTGTTTGCTATTGTGTTGTAAATTATGCACTTTTTTATACACCAACAACAACCGGCGACGCTCCATGACACGCTTTCTACGATTGGAATGGAATGAAAGACGACTACTAACTACTACAAAACACCATTTACTAAGAGAGATTCGAAACCAGTAGTATGGCCTTTATTGAGCCATTAATGTTTTTGGGTTAAATGCATGTATGTCTAAAATATCATGTCACTCAAAAACTTAAATATTTTTAAGCATATCAAATTTAGCGTGACTTACATATTTTTAAATGCCACGTTTAAAGCTATTTTAATGTTTTGAAATAGAAGTACCTTCTCACCTTTTGTTACGATAGGGTTAGCGTATCCTTGTGAATAAAATTATTAAAAAAGAATAAAGGTAAAAAAAAATATCTCCTTTTACAACATATTTTCATTCAATTTAACAATAACTAACTTTTGCACGCAGATTTAGTCGTTCATATAGGTCTTGTAAGCAAATTCATGTACCCTACCGGCTCAGTATTGTTTTTCTAGATAAAAGTATCTTATGTATTTTTCTAAGAAAGTGTAAGTACTTTACAAAATTATATGATGATCTATTGAGCAGTGAAGGTTGAAAGCGTTATAAATAAACTTACAGTTACGATGTTTAACTCAATACATTGATCCAATGAGTAATGTTACTAACGACGCGACGCTGCAAGACAAGAAATATGAAGACCACGAGACCATAAATCGGGGCCGTGACTTGCAAGAAGGTTAATGTTACAGTACACCTTCCTTATATAGCTTGTCGGTAAAGACGACGGTACAGTTTGCCGGCCCTCTCAAAATGAACCACTCTTAGACAACATGATGTATATTGCCGGCAAGTCATTACCATAAACGTTCTCTTTTCTAGGGAAGAAATACTATTTATTGGAAAACATATTCCATTTTAAGTATTTCTTATTAATGTTTTGAATATCGAATACCATTTGCTTTACAAGAGGATATTGTGATTTCATGTGTATGTGTGCTTAAAAGTAGTGTGAGCGAGAATCAAAAGCAACCAGTACTAAGTTGGAACCTCAAAGTTTTATCATAACTATTTTGTACTAAACATAAAATAATTATGAAAAATAGAATTAGTGTACAAACTCCCGCACGGAATAGATCCTGTGTCGTGGGGGACTTTATAAACACTAAGCAAACGAACCCAAAGAATACCCGACTTCAGATCAACAATTTGTGGATCACACAATCGTATTGTATTATGGGGATCGAACCCAAAATACTCAGCGCAGTAGGCAACGAGATCCTAAGTCATAAAATTCAAATAGCACAACAGTATTGCATAGTATTTGTGCCTTCATTTGAATAAAGAAATGAGTACACGATGGCGGCAAACAATAAACAAGCGGTAAGCTAAATGGGCATGCAGAGCTGAGATCGGTTGTATGGGCAAACAAGACTTTACAAGACTGGCAATTAGCATCTAATGTACTGGCTCGGCGTGGGAGAGAGCGCGCGTGATAACACATAACGTCGTGGATACCGCTACTCAAACAAAATAGACGACTATCAATACTGATGGCCCATACCATACGTCCCTTACAATTAGCACGATTAGTGATAGCTGTTTAGACCTGCTTAAATCCTAAACCGTATTATGTAAATTTATATAAATCAGAACGTAAACTTTTCGTTATCAGAGGTTAAGAAATTAATATCTCTTTCAATTAGAAATATGCGCTAGTCTTGAAGAATATCAAAATCTTTTCGAAGATGACCTGAGCAGTAGTTAAAAGAAAAAACAATTTAAATAAACACGTTTAAAATTCGATCAACATTTCTAACGCATAATTTTCATTGCAGTATAATAGTTCCTAGACGTACGAGTAATTCTCGTATATAATAAAAGAATTAACTTTAAAAAAATTGTAACTCTGAGGACATGATAAGTTAATTGTTCTTTTACATGGGTAGAAATCAAACCTGCAATCAATCTATTGCAAGTCCTACGACTTCATAACTATGTAAATAATATGTATTATGTACCTATGTATACTTGAATACTATATAGCATGTACTGCTTAACACGAGGTGAAGGTACGTGAGTCTAGTGTTAAAGTAAAGCATGATGATTTGTTCTTCTCTTGTTAATAACTGTAAAGTTCCTTTTTACAAAAAAATTATAGTGTCATTAAATAAAGAAAGTATTAAATTAGCAGTAAACAAGATATGAGAAAGATGTCAGCAATATTTTATAGCTGCTTAAAGCGTCGGATATTAAGTGCAGAATATCTTCTTCTTAAGTGTTAAATAGAATGACGTTTATGGTGATATTAAAATAAAGAGTACTAGCTTTACCCTGCTACTCTTCGCTGTGGTACATTTTAGTTGCGGAAAGTAGATAAAAACTATTTTTGAAGTGGGTTGTCAATTGTGTTCTAATTTGAGCTTAATCGAGAAAGCTTAGCTTAATCGAGCGATTTGTTTATGGTGTCAAAATTTAGACTTATTTGGTACAGATTGTTTTGAGTTTAAACCACCAAACCAATCTAACATATATGTGTATATGTATATTTATAGACAAATTAAATATTTTAGTGATACAAAAAGTGCCTTTTGGTTCGATTCTATTTTGTACCATTTGTATTGTTTCGTCGGAAGACGCTTAAAGAGTAATTAACACGCTTGTGTGCGATTAACTTAAATATACTGTTTTCAAATATTTGTAAAACGTATTCGTTCTACTTTGTATGAATATTTAGAATTTACTTTATGGTTTATAGCATTGGGTTGGGTATAAAATATTTACAACAAACATTTTACATCAAGACTGAAAACAGTAAAAGCGATATTCAGAACAATTTTGCGAACATTTTCCAACCCGAACCATCTTGAATGTTCACAGGCTGTGCGTCATCAAAATATTGTTTAAAATCACCTTTAAGTGACCAAACGAGTATTCTAAAAAGAAAGAAAACTTTAGAAGTACCTCGTATTTTACATTTATGACTTTTCAGAATTCACTGAATTAAACATATCATCTATGACATTGATGCTCTAGATATACACATACACGCCAATTCAAGATTACTTGTTTAAGAGCTTCACTCATTAGCAAATGGAACAACTGTTTGATATTTAAGAAGTGAAAAAGGCACTGCACTCTTTTATCTCTATACCTGTAATAAAACGAACGTTACGAAAAAACGTTACATTGATGGAAAGTGTTTATGTAGGTGTTAGCACCAAAAATTGTCTTACGTAAAAGGAAAATAATTTATGTTTAATTTGACAGTTTCTTGATAACTTGTCAATAAATTTTATTTTACAGTTGTATATATATTTTTGGTATTATAAATTATACATTCAAAATTACTATCACCACAAATCAATAAAAATTACATTATTTTTTGCTTTCTATTTAACTTTTTGTAGCCTAGAGATAAAATTTGGATACTTTCACGATTAATTTTTTTTATTTTTATAACTGAATTCAGACCAGTCAGTGAACTTAAATTACTGTCAATATATTTATCAAGAAAATAAAGCTACCCTACAAGTTATATCTTTCTAGACACGAAGCGATAGAAAGTGGCACAACTTGTTTACGGGAAATGGTGTGTAATTGCAGGAAATATTGGGTCAGACCAGACTAAATACATCCTTGCCTTTCTGTTTAGTCGAATGATCTTTTCACCTTCCTGTAGAGTATTGATTCATATAATGAAAATATGGTCTATAACGTTCCCTTTCTACAGCTTACTGCATGTTTTACTTACTAAATACAAGTAATTTACACGTAGTCAACAAGAGAAAATACATAAAGGCATTGTTATATAAGAAACTTTTGGTGAACTGCATAACTGTTGTAATTATTTTTGTGAAACTGTTTGAATTCGAAATTGTTTATGATTCACATGTTATTGTTTGCTTAAAGAATAAGTTAGGCTTTAATTGCGTTCTTTTGTTCACCTTAGAGACTAAGTCATTAAGATACAAAAGAAATACCAGCCTGAACAAAGCCACCTCATACTCGGATGTTTCCACATGAAAAAGTGACAAAGTGAGATATACGTTTATTATCACCATTATCGGTAAAGTAACGGTATTAAATTACTTACGTCGCCACAGATACCGCCTGACATTCTTACCTAAATATACAAGAAGTTAACGACATTTTATTTTTAACCGACTTCTAAAAAATGAGGTTTTCAACTTGGCCATTGTTTTTTTATTTGTAAGCAGATTTAAAGAATCTCATTCTATTTAAACGATCGTACTCAATGGTTGCTTCCATCACAATTTAAAGAAAAGTGTACAACACTCTAACAAAAATTTAGGAAACGGAGAATACAAGTTTTTACTATTTAGCATGACCCCAATATGCCTCACATTGAAATCTTTTATACTTTTCAAGAGTTTTTTCAATTATCAAAATATAAATAATATAGGAAAACATCAACTTTT
>JANTPX010190350.1:0-10227 GCA_024757885.1 Apantesis nais | reverse complement strand
ACGTCTCCCACCGCTTGTCAGAGATATTCCAAATCGCGGACAGCTACACCATTTTCCGCGACGGCGCCTATATCCATACAGTTTTTCTCGATGCAATTCTTGGTTAAAAGCATCATGCATTGGACGATTGGGCGTGGCTAGGTCTAATTGAATTAAAAGTTTGTTTGACATCATCAAGCACATGTCCTCAATTGAAATCAATGTTTCATTGTAAATTTCTTCGTTGATTTCTAATTTCATTATAGTGCTTTATGATATACGATGTTTTTTGTTTGATTACCTGGCGCATAGATAAACAAATGTGATGGTTTTTCAACACGGGAACAGGCAACATACAATTGACCATGTGAGAAACATGGGTTTTCTAGATTAATACCACAAACACTTAATGATTGCCCCTGGGACTTATGGTCATAGCAATAGCAAGCCTTGCCAGCTTCCGCACTGGAAACTGTAGTAGTTGAAACTCAAATGGCACATCAGTCGGAATCATTGGGATGCGCGGTATGAGAACATCTCCTTTGTACTTTCCTTTCAGTATAGTTGCTTCTAGCACGTTGTTTAGTAATTTTTTTATCGCTAACCGTGTGCCGTTGCAGAGACGCGGTTGATTAATATTTGGCAACATTATAACTTCGGATCCAACTTTTAATTGAAGATTTGAGGTGGAATCCTGACAAATCCAGCGAGTTTAAAAATTCCGGTGGATAGTTGACTACATCATCTTGGTTAGTAGCCGAATCAACTGATTTATATATCGTCGATTCGCCTATAATTTGTTCTTGAACTTTGAAATTTATTTAATTTACATCTATGTTTTTTACAGCCAATATAGCTCGTTCGCTCAACCAATTATGGTTTCTGTAATTTTGAGAAACATCTGGAAACACCTTCTGAATAAGTTCATCTTTTGATCGAGTTAACTGACAAAAACTTTGAGGATAGTTAATGCAGCCAGTCAAGATGTCTATAGGAAATTTGCCATTACCAATGTCAATGAGTTGTTTATAGAATTTGTTGCCAGATTGGTCATTTTGTACTTCGGCACGTATATTTTTGCTTAAATGAAGTACTTTGACAGGTTCCCACAGATTGGAGGACTTTAGACACGCATTAAGTTCATCAGCTAATGTTGATCGTGGAATCACTGGCAATGTTTGACGAAAATCTCCTGGTAATAAAATCATTGCACCACCAAATATGTTGTGATTGCTCCGTAGATTTTTTTAAGGTTCTGTCTAAAGCCTCCAAAGATATTTTTTGGTGCCATAGTGCATTCATCCCAAACAATCAATTTACATTGCTGCAAAACCTTTGCCATCGTAGAGTTCTTTGAAATGTTGCAGGTTGGAGTTTCATTGTTTTGCATATTTAATGACAGTTTTAGTGCTGAATGGGCTCTTCGACCACCTTCAAGCAAAGTTGCTGCGATTCCCGACGAAGCGAGTGAGTGCGATTTTATTTTGTGAGCGAATTTTGCTAATATTATTGAAATCAAAAAAGTTTTTCCTGTGCTAACAGGTGCATCTAAGAAGTAAATACCTCTAGTTTCATCATTTGTTACTTTCATAAGCGTATCGAAAACATACTTCTGTTGTTCATTCAACAGTGGAAGATTTGTTTGAAGTAATTCTTTCAGTGTTGCGATCATACAGTTTTTCTCGATGCAACTCTTGGTTAAAAGCATCATGCATTGGACGATTGGGCGCGGCCAGGCCTATTTGAATTAAAAGTTTGTTTGACATCATCAAGCACATGTCCTCAATTGGAATCAATGTTTCATTGTAAATTTCTTCACTGATTTGTAAATTTGGATTTCCCATTCTATTCCGTATTTGATACAAAATATCATCACACATGTAATCTTTGTACTGGATCCACAAATCAATTGGGTTTGATGGGAAGCATATAGCTATGATTATTGAAAACAATGTTCGTATTTGATGAGCGTGTAATGATATGACAGCATCATTGAGAGTTTGATCCCATTGAGCGTCATTTTCTTGCAATTGCAAACGTTGACAGGCTTTTCTGTAAGATATACACAATTCATTATCAATAGTTCGTAAATGTTGGAATGATGTTGGGCCACGTACATTGACTAATAGCAGTCGTAAATATAAACATTCATCATTGCTTACTTACTACTACTTTGTACTGAATAAATTCGACTTGTGGTGGAATACACATCTGGGTATTCTGGAACTGGTTCTCCTTGTTTCCGTCGTATAAATTTCCTTGAGGATTGATTCCAAGTATAATATTTTGGCATTTCAGAATAAAGCAATGTTTGTGCAAAATCAGCATTTTGGCATGTCTCAAAATAACTGGTTAATGTAGTAGATGGTGGCTGAGCAGCTCTTTGTACTGCGTTCTGTGCTGTAATATACACTCTTTGTCCATTTTCTAAATGCACTGCTAAGTGAACAACAGTAGGGTGTCTAAAGTAGGGTGTGTCAGTCATCAATTCCAATCACAGCCATATCACTCCTTTTGGTTACATATTTGCAAATGTATTTGATAGATTTCACTGAATGACAAGATTCAACGATGATGTGTGCTTTAAAGGTCTTTGATAAAATGGGTAAATATTGAACAATTCAACGATTATCTATTTTAATTTCTTGTTGATTTAACTTGGCAATTGTTGATCATCAATTGTCTGCTGTCGATCGGCGACGATACAGTGGATAACCTTCATTACCAGTAATTGTTTCGGATATAAATGTCCGTGGATATCGTTTTGAACATTTACCATCCATCATACACGGTGAATTTTGATTAAGTGTTCCACAAGGATCATGTATCATGTTTTTGATAACTACCTCATGCAATCCAGGATCTACTTGTACATTTGGGATTTCAACTGATATTACTGCATCAACTTCATTTGGCCGTATCTTTTCAACTAACCAAATCAAAATGTGTTCATGTGGCAATCCTCGTTTCTGCCACTCTATATAATACATTCAGCAGCGTGTCCCACCAAACACATAATGTTTTACAATGAAATCCATTAAAGATTTCAACTTTTGTGTAAAGACTGGCTGTAATATCACGACGATCAATGGGTACCGTAAAATGGGGCTACTTGGACACCTTTTTTACACATTTTTCGAGATATCTAGCGAAAAAACATACTTATGGCAACAAATTAATTCATAGTTCCGACGTAGCCTTTAGGATTATATAGCCACCATAAAATAATGAAAATATCTTATACACACAAAAAAAAAATCACAGAGTGGTGTCCAAATAGCCCCGTTGTTAGGGCTACTTGGACACTTAATTTCGTTTGAGGGAAAATCTCTTACTTTGCATGTTAGATGGTCAAGTTGCCCCATAAATTGTAACTAAAGAATAAAGGAATGTTTTTAGTATAATAGATGTGTATATTTTCTTAAATAAATATTGAAAGATACAAAATTATTTATATCAAAACTATTTATTTATTCTTACAAATGTTTCACAACAATATTTAACATTTAAACTACTTTAATCAATGTAAAAAACAAGAATTGACGTTTTTACAAAAATAATCACAAAAAAATAAAATGAAAAACACTCTTCTATGGCACATTTGGGATGACATTTTAATTGAATCACACTTTACTCTGGAACAAAGTCTTTGTCTTGATCGCTGTCATCGGCGATTAATTCCTCTTCCGAATCTTCGCAACGGGAGCAGTTGTAAAATGGGTCTGTACTTTCATTGTTACAGGCACCACAAATCCAGTATTTGCATTTCAGCCCAGTGGCTGAAATGCAAATACTGGATTTGTGGCTATCCAATCAATCTTACTACCGTCATCTTTCCAATTTATTTGGCAAATACAGCAAGTAGAGTCAGTACTTTTTTCTTTACGTGATTTGCGAACTGGCCTTTCTTTTCGAAGACTTTTTGTTTGGGTGCCTGAGGAAGAAGGCTGATCTTGATTGGCAGCAGCTTGTACATCACTACTAAGAGTTTCAGTTGTTGTCAGTGGCGGTTCTGCTTCAGATTGTGTGGCAATTACAGCAACAGACGCATCTGTACCTGGAGGAATCCTTTTCAAAACCTCATTTGGATTAAGAGGATGCAAGCCTGTTGCTCTAAAACCTGATTTAATATTTTGGCCTACCGTGTCGCCGATTGCTCTCCAGAGTCTATTTAGCAATACAGGGAACTGTTCCTTTGGAATGCAACCAGGATACCGGCTTTCCTTTCTCCATTGATCCAATATTTCTCTCCACTTTTTCTTCATAGGTGCGAAAACCGCAACACCTAAGGGTTGCATTAAATGGGTGGCATTTGCTGAAAATGGCGATAAATAATTTTTACTGTTTTTACATGCCTCAATCAGTTTTGGAGAGAAGTGGCTTGCCAGATTGTCTCCCACCAATACAACTGTATCTTCTGGGTGGCGAGTGGCTTCGACATGCGGTAATAGGATTGCAAAAAACCATTTTTCGAAAAGGTTCATGTCAAACCACCCACTTGCGCTGCTGGCATATTTGGAACCAGCTGGGCCACCTTCAGTCCAGTTGTCGTATAAATTTTGTGCTTTATATAGCACCATGGGGGGAAGTAAATCTCCATTTGCGTTTCCACAAACCATAATACTGATCGAAACCCGAGAATGTTCTTGCACTCCTTCTACCCTTTTTGTGTTTCTTGGCACTAGGGTCATCTATCACATTCGTCTCATCATAGTTGTACAAGTTTACGCTTTTCACTGAGGAAAGGGCAAGCTCAGCATTGTTAAAAAAGCTCATAATATCATCGCGGTTAACTGACGACCTAGATCTTTTTATGTTTATATAAAAGAATCGATGAAATCGGGACCTGGGGTATTGTCTTTGAAGACCTGCACCTGCTTGCCTTGTTTATCCAGGTATTTTTTCACTACATCGAATGTCGGCTTTTGTCAAGGGGAATCCCCAATTCGCAACAACAGCCAGGGTCTCAGAAATCAACTGCTCCTCAGCCTTACTTAAAACGGTCGGATGTCCAACGGGTCTCGTATTTCTTCCAAGCATCTTCCGTACTAATGTTGCCCGAGGCAATTTGAATGTTTCTGCGGCCTTCTTCTTCGACATCCCTCTCCGAACTGCATCCATTACTTTTTCCAGGTCTTCCAATTTATAATTTATGTAGGGTTTTGACCCTGGAGTCTTTTGGTATGTGCGCACCATTCTTAATCACTGGCTACCTTTAAAAAATAGAAACAAAACACGAATAAACTAAAACCTTAATCTAACCTCACTTTTATGACACAACAATGAACACGAATGCGTAGTGTCCAAGTAGCCCCGGGGTGTTCAAGTAGCCCCACTTTACGGTAATTTAAGTCATTTATTTTTGCAATTTTGCAACACAAAGATTCACAAGGTATACTACAAAAACACTTTATTAATTTTAATAAACACTAGCTTTTGCCGTGGAGTCTAGTTTGGGTGTACATGAATATCGCGGTAAAAGTAGTCTGTGTCCTTTCTTGAAAATCAAATTATCTCAACACCAAATTTAATCTAAAACGGTTAAGCTGTTCAAGCGTGAAGAGGTAACAGACAGAGAGATAGATAGACACACTTTCGCATTTCTAATATTAGTATGGATTTAAGCACAATATGTAACTACCAGCTCAGTTCACGCTGTAGTAGTATACAGCATTGGTTTTTAGCTGGCCTCCGAAGTTTAAATCAGCAATTAAAAAATACTAAACGAACACTAAAATAACTTACAATAACCATAAAATATAAAAACATTCATTCGTGAGTCATTAGATACCGCCATTTTATGCTTGATTGACCCAATTACAATCGAAACTAGTGATTAAATAAATATAATAAGGTTCAATAAAGGATTAATTTACATATCCGACATCTAGAAAAACCTACTCGTATACTATATACGTGACTAAAACTAATATACAAGCGGTCAAACTAGATTACACCTAAAACTTACCTATTATTCTTGGGCAAGAAATATCCTCTAATTACAAGTTCTCACCTCCTAATTAGGAACTTCTTAATTAATGTTTACCTGGATAAACAAAGATGTATTCTCAAGGGAATGTTTTAACAACGTCTACAGTTTGTAATGTTCTCTCTAGGGAAGATATAAGGTATCATCACACTTGAAGTGGTTTTGTAATTTTGTTAAAGTTTCTTAAAGAATTAAAGTGTGATTGTAAACAAAGTTTTGAATGTAATTATTTTTAATATAGTCATTAAAAGATAAATTTTCCGGTTCATCATCAGTCTGTCGCAGTCAACTGCCGAATGAAGCCTCCTAAAGGAGCACAAACCATTTCGGTCTTGAGCAGGCTTTAGCCATCCGCTGCCTGCCCGCTGCTATTACACTCACCACGTTATTTAACTTTAAATGTTTCATATAACTAAAAAACTACTCTGTGTTTTTGACGTGATGACATCTTATAAATAGACGAATACCAACTGTTTGCACGAAAAAGTGTCCGCCTGAGCCTGAGCGTGTAAGCGAGATCGCTGTACATCGATAGAGAGGTTTCTTCTGCAATAACTTGCGACCACGGAAGCTTTAAAAGAGGAAGAAAAAAAAACTAATTAAACAAAAATATAGATAATATAATATAGCATATAAGATTAGAAGATCGAAAGAATAAGAGGAAAATATCTTTGGTCTACAGTTGTAGTAGTATTATGAGTAGTGAAGTTTAACAACTCTCTGAACGAGATGAATCACTATCTATGTTTTAATTGAGTTTAAGCTCATTCCTTTTGAAAAGAAACTGTTGGTATTTTGGAATGTGGGATTCAAACCGATTAGAACAATATGGTACCGTAACGGGGTTAAATTTCCAAGGTCTGTATCGTAATTTAGGAAAAGTATCTCAATGATTATGAACAGACCTAGTGTTAGTTGTTAACTTCAGTTAAAAGAAAACAAAGTACACTCGTAAGTAAGTATTCTCATACAAAAACATAACTGCATATTCTGATAACATAGTGCCAGAATATGACAATGATAATTAAAATAATATATCATCATCATCATCAGCCTATCCATTGCTGGACATAAGCCTCTCCCATTGCACGCCACTTCGATCGATTTTCGGTTTCTTGCATCTAGCTCCTGCCAGCCATCTCGCGCAAATCGTCACTCCTGTGGGCGTCCTACACTATATATGTTTGTTAATAATATATATCTCTCCCTTATTGTACACCGAAGACAATACAAAGAGAAATACAAAGCGGTATTGTGCGGTTAATACAATTGGCGTCCTTATCGCACCGTGGCAATCTTTTAGTAGCGCCCATATGAGATGGAAATGAGGTTTCAAAGTAATATTAGTATATGGAGTTTGTTCAGTACATTATTTCAGAATCTAAGAAACATATTAGAAATAATATAAGTGTATATACAACACAATATTGTATACTTGTTTAAATATTTTCTTGTAAAATGTCTACAGAATAATAATATTGTATTTTTGGACATACAACACGTTATGCCATATAGTTTCAAACTAAGCAGAACTTGCTCTATGAAAACTAGATTAACTAATAGAATACTTACATTTTTTTGTTAACACATACATATTAAACATAGAAAAAACCCAAATATTTGCAGGTCATACAAACATTTGGTCCGACCCGGGAATCGAACCGCCAAATTATACGCAGCCCAATATTAATTAAGTAAACGTGGTACCACGTTCTGTTTGCACATATATTGTATTTGTTTTGTAACTTTACGCACAAATATACGCATCGGTGAACCTAATGTCTAAAGAAATTCAGTCTCAGTCCAGTCAACCAATCGGGGGAAGCAGAGGAAGGGTGAGGTAGGTGCACTTATGGGGTGGTAATTAAATACCAAACTATTTTGACCTTTAAACAAATATATACAGTAATTTATACATACACACTCGTACATACAATAACAATTATATATGTCTAAGCTTTTAAATCAAAGGTAAGTAAAGCAGTACATCCAAGTGTAGAAACATGTAAGTTTTAACATTTAAACTAAGTTAGTTTAATTATACAAAGAAATTAAGGCTAGAGACAATACTAAATTCAAGTATGTATTATATTTTACTAAATTACTTTAATACCTAACTAAATATTGTTTTTTTGTAACATGTTGACCACCATCTAACACTCAACTCGGCCACTCCACGCTCTCAACGCTCATGTCAAATAGCACAGGCTTTACCGACTTCGTGTTTCATAATTCTGTCTTTTTTCAGGAATGTCTCCAAGAGACTGCAGGAAAACAAGAAAAAAGACCTTGTACATTAAAATACATCGTTCAACTTTTGACTTCATTATCAAATATCAGCAGATTTATTCAGAAATAAAACGTGTAGAGGAACGGGTGTCATGTCCCTTCAACACAAAGCGAGGATTCTACGACTACGATCCATCCCTGGCGTGCCACGGGCAATAGTTGATGTTCGGAAGTTGTATATATTCTAATCGGTGTATATTTTAATAGGCGTGAGAACTTTTCATATCGCGATATAGGAATAGCAGTTACTCTGTAGCTCGGTTCGTCTTAAATAGATAGCGCTGTAGCTTCATTTTGCCGTATGTGAAACTCGCCACAATATTCTGGAAATTACACAGACTCATGAATCACAGAGTAAGACTTGAACTTACATCAATTTAAAAAGACGGACACTCACTCGCTAATCCCCCATTAATCTTTATAGTTTCAGACAGATAATATGTTTTCAGTTTAGTTTTATGGCTAACTAGCCTTCAACTGTATTTGTAAACAGTGCGATAAGCTACGTCAGGACCCACCAACGCTCGAGCAATAAAATCTCGGTTAAAAAGCAATTTCGAACGTATTAACATGGTTGTAAAGTGCGTCAATTGAGTTGCAGACTTATATATACAGAACACAAAACTTTGATGAACAAGTTGAATAGAGAATTCAAAACTTATTTCATAGAAAATAAATAAAAAAACACTATCATTTTGTAGCAGCTCAAGTTGAACTTTGTAACTACTGAACATCTTAGAGCTCGTCGTCTGTACAGCAATATTTTTGACTGGCGAAAAAAAATGGAAGAATATCTGTAATTTGATGCAAATTAAATAAAAATCTCACGATGATATATTGCCGTGCAAATGGGCCCTTAATCAGCAAATCAATTAAAAAAAGCAAATGAAAATTAATCAATTTATCATTTTAAATCTTTTCTGGACAATATTTAGTATTTAAATGCATATGTATGTATTTAAATAAGTGTATGTGTATTCAAGTAGATATATGCAATTAGGTATTATGTGTATAGGTGTAATATATGATAAGGTTGTACGTATGTGTGGAGGGTGTTAGAAAAAACCTTTCGAAAAAGAAGCTCTAGTTAGAATTTGATCAATTATTTTTATCTAATAATTAAATATCTCTATACTATTGTTTCGGGTTCTCGAGTGGAGACCATGACTCGGCAAGCGCAGTGTAGGACGTCCTCCCGCCAGATGGACCGACGACCTGAAGAAAGTGGCTGGTGGTGACAGGATAGCGAAACCGAGGGATCGGGCCTTGTGGTGAACCCTGAGAGAGGCTTATATCCAGAAGTGGACCGCAATAGGCTGAAGAAGGAATACTATTGTAAGAACACTTATAAATTTAACACAGCGCGTCACCATATATTGATTAATATGTCCTTGTCTGAAGGTTTTGGAGAACGTCTTTATTTGTGTAATTCAGAAACATAAATGTAATTCATTTATACAGAAAAGTTAACCTTACAAAGTTATAACCTAATAAAACTGTCTTGTTTTTACAGAAAATAAATTTAATATTTTCTGCGAAATCAAAATTTGTAAATGTTAATTTGGTGGGTATAAAAAAATGTGCGATCATTTCATGGACTTACTTTATTCGCCAGCCTTAAACATGTTACAAATTTCATATAAAAAATTTAAACAAAAAGATATACTGCTTTTTATGTACATATTTATGATGTAGCATCTCCTTATCTTTGATATTTCTTGAAAAAATTTAACTATAAACTTTTTTGTTTTACGCAGTAAACCAACCAATTAAAAAAAAACCTTTTCAGCAGTCGTGTTAACTAAAATACTTTGTTAACTTCATCAGAAATTATGAAACAGTTACTGTTGTGTTGAATATGTACATGTCTTCATTTTGTTGACGCTTTCAAATGCGTTGTCTCCAGACTACTGGATGTGTAAAAACATAGTCACCTGGCAGGTTATCAATGATGACATGTGTTTCTCTGT
>JANTPX010189247.1:0-10245 GCA_024757885.1 Apantesis nais | reverse complement strand
TATATTAGTCGAATCATTCGATTATAGTAGATTAACAGATTTAAAAATAATTTTCAAATCGTAAGCATTCATAATATGTCAAAAGCACACCAGGGTTTCTTTTGTATTTGTGCCAAAGATATGTAAGGATGTCATTTGACGAAGGTGCACAGATGTAACACCGATAACAATGAAAGACGCGCACTATACTCCTTTGATTCAGAACATTCTACGGCTAGGGGCTTCTAAGTAAGCACAGAGTATATCAATACTGAAAAGAAGTGAGCAACGCCTGCTTATGGAGTCTTTACAACTATTCCTTGTAAGCAAATAATTGAATTAACAATATTCAACATGCTGAGATTTGTCGAAGTGGCAACTTTAACCAGTGCGTTATTTAAACAAGCACACTTACATCTCCAAGAGGCTAGGCAGAGGCGTATCATCGTCATCATCATCAACAGCCTTTTATCGTCCACGGCTGAACATGGTTTCTCCCTAGATATAAGGTGTCGGCCTATTATGCCACGCTGACCAGACGTGTCGGTATACGGTTTATATCAACTTTTCCTTCTCTTTGCACTGCTGTTGTCCTACGTCGTTTGCTCCCTTAATTGTCTCTCATGACACTGTAAGGATTAATAAGGGCAGTAACACTCGGTAATCTTAATCCATCTCTACACGGACGGAGTTACTCGTAAATATCTACATTTTACTAAATATTATTTGAACCCAGTCTTGCTGCCGACAATATCTATATATATAATTCAGTATACCCAAGGTATACCAGTATACCAACTCTTTGTTATATTGTATATAGCATAGATTGAAATGTTCCGTGAACTTTGAATTTTTTATCTTGTTTAGGTTGAACTATGTGTGGTGTATGGTATTCTCTACTGTTTCGAAATGGATGGCGGGCTATCGGAATCGATAGTGACATCGATAGATTTCGTGATTCACAGGCTGCCAAAGAGACACATAGCTCTGAAAATAGAACTTGAATTTTATCTGGTTGTGGGTAGAATCTTTATTGCATGATAAGTTAGATATATGACCGCGACGATGTATGTTGTGATGATATTAATTTAATTTCATTTAAGATAACGAATTTAGTCTAAAAAGGGCCAATAACATGATATGGGACAACGAAAAACAATATTTTTAACAGCTGACATTGAACGTGTGTAAAATATTCTAAAGTTTTATATAACAAAACAGGTGAGTTCGTGTTAAATTTACATTAGCGTGGTGCGAGGAGCTTTTATAACACGTTAGTATTATGGTTTTCAGAAAATAATATATAACTATTTCTGTCACAAACTTTATCAAAAATTTATACTGAATAGGATTTTACTAGAATTAAACAGGCTGGGTTCAGCAGAAATAAGAATAATATATCTGTACTGGTCCCTCTTTCCTTTTTTTTCGATATTATACGCATTTTTGAAAAATATACGTATTGAACATTTCATGTCGTCTAAGGTATATTTGTTGAATTTTTCGTCTACATATGATACGTCCCGCCGCAGCACGAAGTTTTTCACAGTGCATTTAAGCACAATTTTATTAATTTCATCATTTGAACTTCGTATCATTACAGCTTTGATCCAAAGTTTGTATTAAAAATATTATCAATTGACTTGACCGATAGTATCGCAATAAAAGGCCGTATTCCTTACTTGTTTTTAAATTATTATTTTTTTAATACAAGTAAAATATCCAGTTGTATATTTGTTTTCTATTAAATCCAATTTATTCAATGATCGAAAACTGTTTCAACGTATATTTTTAGAATAAAATACTAACTTACTTCACCACTGAACCCTGAAACATCTTTTAGCGAGCTCACGAAATCCATAAGAAAATTGCATCGCAGTATTTCAGAATACAGTTCGGCAATTTAAAATAATGTTAGTTCACTATGTGTATCGCATATGTAGACTTGAACAGGAATTTCTTATAAATATTTGATACAGTCGAGTCGGAATATTTGCGTTTGGCAAGCACCAGCAGGTTAGAGTAATAATGTTGAAATTTCAGAAGCTACCTCTGGCTGATAGAATTTTCATTTCAATAGCAAATCGTTGAGGGGACGGCCAGGTGTAAACGCCACACAAAAGTGTTGGGAAACAATGTCGGAAAAGCTCACTGATAACATTGTTGGTTTACTTGTTTTACCTTCCACGTCCAGGTAAAGGAAACTGTATTTCAATAGGCTTTTTACCGATAACCTAGTAACGTCAGTGCTAGATAATATATGGTTTTAAGCATCACTAAGTAACTAATGTATTACACTGAAAATTGGTTGTAACTAACTGAATTTAATCGTGTTACAACGTTGTATAAGATAGAGACACCAATAGTATAATAATATAACAAATTTATAAATATTCCTGGATGCTGTCAAATATTTAGATTGTCCCATTGCCATACAGCTCAGGTTGTAAACGTGACGTGGTTAATTCTCCACGATATTATATCGTACTGAAACATATAGATACAAATACTGATGAAAGAATTATGAAGAAACATATGTTGCATTCCAAAATGCTATCTCATAAAGTTAAAAAGCACTTGAATTATTCCACAACTTGCAAGAACATCGCTATCATTAATATGTTTAGCATACTGTCCACGTTATTCATTAAATAAAACTATACACAATCATTAAATCCTTAATAAAATACTTTATATTACTTTCAGGTAACATTCGGAAATTGCCTTTATCACCAAAGTATCTACATTCATTAAATGCTACTCGCAAAATGTAAATTATTTTGTACGTTTTACAGATAATATTCAAAATATGCAAACATTACCGACTCAGTTCATTTGAACGAGAAAAGCTCCACGCGGCTATAAATAATTAATTTGTTTTTGCGCACACAAAGACCTGTGTACTTGAGGGTTTGGAGCATAGCTGTTGAAAATTTAAAACGAAACACGCGATCCACGGCCTAAAGGTGTTTTCAGTGGTTATGTTTGGTGTATTTAACATTGACCCGTGATAGCGTGGTGCGCCGTTACACTCGTATACATTTTTCAACCCGAATTAGAAAACGGTCGTTTTCTTAGTACGTCTCTTAATTTTTTTAGAAACCGACCTCAATATGTTACTATTTTGTTCAGGAAGTACTGGAAAAAAATCTGTAAAACAAAATATTTTGTAAATGACAGAGGGGTGTGCCGTAAACGGAAAATGTCATGTTAAAGCAATTCCTGCAGGTCTATGAAAAGCAAGTAGGTTCCACGAGTCCTACTCAAACTGAAATGTCTTGACTGAGAAATTATTAATTTCTAGAACCCGAAGACTGCTGTTGTACAGCAAGTTTTAAGAAAGATTTTCAAAATCTAGTTATATATCTATACATATAAATAAAATTGGAGTGTCTGTTTGTTATATTAAAATAACCGCTTTTTACCACTTGCATATGAAGTTTTTTTTTAACAACGGTTTTCTGTAAGGCACTGACCGAATCTATATATGACGAAAACTCATAAATTAGTCTATTTGTCGTGTTGTGATGGCGTCTAAGTTCCAGTTAAGTTTCCTAATACCCTTCTTAACCTCGTAACCTTTTAGTCGCCTCGTTATCAAACAGCCAAACCGCAGCTAGCCATTCAAATACATGACTTTGGCGATGAAGTAATTCCGCCACGAAACTAATAATAGAAAGTTGAAGTTTTAATTAATTTATGACTAGGGAAAATAAAAACTAAACTCTTTATAATGAAAATGTATATTTTTAATATTTTTGTTATTGTCTCTTCGTTGCACTGCAGTCTTATAAGTATATTGTTTAACAGATGTTTTTACGTATTTGATACAAATAAATATTAGTATAGTAATTCCCAGAAATTGAACAGAGCTGGACATCTTGCACTAATACTTACTATAAAGAATCAACTACTTGAATTACATGTCTTGTACGTTGACAAGAATAAATTAGCCGATTTCATTCTATTGAACATTTTTTTTTAATTAAATAAAATTCAAGTTGTAGTTTTTAAATATCAATATAATCAATACAAAATATGGAGCTTGTTCAAGGGAATGGAATGTTACAGCATATAATAAGTACATTTTTACGCGAACAATTAAAACGATATGGCCAAAATTATGACCAGTCATTGTAATAAAATAAAAATATCTACATAGTATAAAAATAAAGAAGCTGACCTATTGTACTTCAAACAAAATAGTTATTTAGTTTTCTAAAATAATTACGTAATAAGCACTAAAATATGCTATCCTATTTTTACTATTAACTAATTTATCAATCTCGATTTAAAAATCAGAAATCATAAACATTTTGCTTGATCCAAGGCAAGAATTTGGCCAAATCTGTGAATATGACGTAGTGTGAAGGGTCGCATCTATACTCATTTTGCCTAGCCACTGATAGAGAGACTAAGCCTCTAAGGAACCACGTGCCGGAGATCTTGAACACCATTCCACCTCCGCTATCGCCATTGCAGACTGATGTACCTACAACATATTAAGTATTATTAGTACACATTAGTACAGTAACACGTGATTGTATGTATATACGCTCGAGTAATCTCGCTAAGTACTTTTTAATTAGAACAGAACCTTGTGATGATGGGTACTTGTCGCTAATTTACATGTAGATTATTTCCTGGTTCAATAAATAAAAAAAATGTAGCTACCAAGAGTTCTACTTCATGCAACAAACTGTTTTGGACCTTACCCTTGATGACTACGTCCATTACGAGAATGTAAATAATTAAAGCAATGTACTGAGAAGAGCGGTGACAACATTGTGTGAACCATAAAAAAAGAATCATTTCTGACGTTTTTTTTACTGACTATCATCATCATCAACAGGTTTTAATATTCCCCTGTTAGTCATAGGCTTCTTAGAAAGGGGGTTTTCGATTTATACCGCGCTGGTCAGATAGGTTGCTGTAGGGTTTGTTTCAAGTTTTCCTTACTCTTTTGCAGCGCTGTTCTGTGTAGTTTGCTCCCTTAGTCGGCTCGTAAGACACTCATTCGCAGAATAGGTATGGTGACCTTTTTAGTTCGTAATCTGTCATCACAGGGATATTGCCACTTATACAAAATATTATTTATTTTGTAGTTTTGGCTAGAATATTTTTGATTTGACGTGATTGTCGGTTATTACCATCATTATTATGGTTGATTTTATTTAGCCTTAGTGTATGGTACTAGCCCCAAGATGATGTTGGGTTTTACTACCATCTCCTTTATTTGGTAGATTAACAGCTACAAAAGATCTTATCTTCCAATAGCATGCGGTTAATGTCCTTTATATGTCTAAATATATATTAGGATAGATATTAATTCGTAAAAATTACTGGCGGCCTAACTGGCCACATCAAAGGCCCGTGACCGATTTTAAAATGACTAAGCAAAGGTTGGTAGTTTTTCTCTTGGTGTTCCCAAATATAGCAAGCCCTATCTGCAGTGTCGTCTTAAGCTAGCAAGTACATGACGGTATAGAAAAATTGTTCGTGGTTACGTCCGTCTGTCCATCACTTATCACACTGCTTTTGGGCTCATCATACATGTACCAATTTATATTTTTATTTTAAAGTTGAGTAGACAATCTTTTATGGTTACCTATTTTACTATTTTATTTTTAGTAAGTTTAAAATATCATTAAAAGTATGTTCTCAAGACTAGTAATTAAAATATTCGTTTTTGATCTCTTCACTGTGCTCTCCATTCATAGTGTAATTACGTAGGAGAAGTTGTATATTGTATGTTTGTTTATGATAAATAAAATTATATTTTTGCTGGATATTTAAACGAACTGAAGACGCTTTGTCGTTGCATATATCGTTACTAGTAATTTTGAAGATATTTTCTGCTGAGGTTGATATAAGTCTTCTTACAATACACTGTTAAGTAATTTGGAAATTCTCCATTAGGAAAGGGCTCTTAAATCTGAAGGAACTTTCCGCAAATTAAAAGATCATTTAATAGTCTTAATATATCTGAACCTACGATAAAAAGCGAGTTAAATGCATGCGTAAATAGCTATAATTGGTAGCCAAAACCTGGTTATATTGAGTTCATAAACATTCTAAACATACTTTGCCAAGTGCCGGTACGTTCGTTGTAGACTCCTGGAAGTAATTATTTATTTATTACCCAATCTGTACATGTAAGTTCCTATGTATATGTAGCTGTATGTAATTATGTGAAAGTATATCTGTATATCGATTGAAGTGCCATGCAATGGGAGAGGTCTATGTCCAGCAATAGACTGCGATGGACTGACAATGATGATGACGATATCTGTATATACCTCCTATGTACACATATAATTGAAACGCTGACTACCTATTCTGAATATTTATAGTAAGTATTAAACTTCAAGGGTTGACTTGAATATATTGCTTGTTGTTATAAGGTCGCAGTAACATCTGCTTTTTTGGATTTTGTTATTAAACAGAACAGAGTTATTCAACAGAATATTGAGAATATAGCTTTCAGAGGAGGGTGCCGAAGACTTTCGGATTGTTATTCTCAGGCTGGTCAGTTATTTTAGAAGAGGAGCGTCCATAGGCGTCTAGGTTAAAAATACACCTTGCACACATGTATTAATATATAGAATGGTTTAATATTTCCGAGGCGTCATCCTGTTGTAGTAAAATTAACTTTAAACAATAACTTTGGTAGTATCATGATTTCTCATTAAACCTATTCAATTTGTTTTTAAATTGTCTCCTTAGTCTCTATAATAGCGTGCAAATAAGAAGTTACAGGACTTCATATTACCTACCCCTAACAACATTTACAGGACACGTTTCGCACGTGTAAGTTGTACATGATGAAATGATCTTAAGCCTTAGTTTTACAAATAGGTACACAGACTAAAGAATACCTAAAAACAGCTTTTACTTAGATTGGTGCGTAAAGCTCAAGCACGGTAGAACAAATTTATATTCGCCGACTTCTATGTCGTTCCATAGGTAAGATTCCAGTAGACTTTCAATAAACTTGTAGTTACTTACCATCTCGATATCCAGCGCAGTAGGTGTATGGTGATGTAAATCGTACAAAGAATTCGTTGTAGGATCGTAAGCATGTTTCCTGGTCAACTACTGGCATTTCAACTAAGCTTAACTCCTCTGTCGCTACACCTGTATCGTCGAAACCCCAGCCGACCACCTGCACAAATTGCATTTAATATTGTTAGTTAGTTTTTACGTTTTAATACTATGGCAGCCTATATCATTCCTACTGTTTTCTGCACGAAAAAATTCTTAGCCTCATAAATTTCTTTCATTTCTAATTTCAATTTTCCATAATTACTATTTTAGCACATTTCGTTTTAAATTTTTGCGAATCTTTTCTATTATATAAAAAGGCACATTGCTACATGGCCAAATTATCTTCATTTTTCTTAAAAGCGATGGCACGTGGGAAAGTCAGCAATTAAGAGAGAATCTGTAATATAGCCGATTAGTACTATGGTTAATGGCTAATCAATCTAGCCAATATGGCAGTCTGCATCCTGTGTTAAGTAATCGTTGTACTTTCAGACTACGTTCTACACCAGCACTTTGTCAAGTTAATTGACAGACTAACAATTCCATTACTTAGAGATTGACGGAAGCTTCTATTTCAACGCTTTACTTACTCCCCGGTAACATTATGTTTTTGAAATCTGTTTCAAAGGCAATTTCTTTTTGCATTTAGGTTTGAGACATCGCACATTAAAGTATTTATTTATTTATTTAAAGTTGTAGGTATATTACCTACCTTAAAATTACCGCTAAGATAAAGGTGTAACAATTTAAGTTTCTGTCATTGTGACAAATAAGTAAGAGTAGAAATACTTATGGTTTGCGCTGTTTGTTCAGATATTTAGATTTCAAAGTTAAAAACTTATTATTTACCTTCGTCTTGTAGTAATAAGTTTTATCAATACCTCACTTGCTGTAAAATCATACAGGATTCAGTTCTTCGTTCGTAAACAGAGACACTACAACTGTTTATGGACATTTGTCTTGAACTTTTAAGATTACCAGCGATTTATAGAAAAACGACACAAAAGAATTATTATTGATATGTACATACCGAACCCTTTTGCCCGATGACATTTTGAAGATCCACTTTGTTCTCAGGCCAGAGGCAGGCAGGTCGCACCGTATCAGTGTATGTGACTGGTTCCCGAAGTGTTAAGATTGCGAGGTCTCGGCTGTAGGAAGACGCGTTGTATTCATTATGTACGATGATGCGATCCACCTGAAAATAAAGAGTGAAATTATTGTTCACTATTGAGAACAGAATGTCCGTGTGGTCAGGGATTAAGAATACGAAGCGTGTGTGTTAATGCGGGTAGGAGACATAAAACAGACTAACACCTAATGTGTGTTAGCTTCTAACATGGAAGTTAAACCAGTAAAATGTAAACCAGTCATTTAACACAAAATACTTGAAAATTCTGATTTGCTGTAAACTTAAAATGTTTCTTTATGACGTTATCATTTTAAACTAGCGTCTGTAAATAGAGTTCATAGACTTTCAATTTAATTTTTATAAAAGACAGGTTCCGCACTAGCAATATACCTTCTGTCGCGTGATCCGGTACAAACATTTATGAAAAGGACACAAAGAACCCCCAGACTTAAATTCAAAATATGTGGATCTTATCATGTTGTTCCGTGTGGGAATTGAACCCGCAAATCTCAGGACAGTAGGTAGCGGCGACGTTACCGCTTAAACCAGTACACCATTCGTGCTATGCATTGCGACAGTGTCCGACATGACTGTGTTATGTCCTTTGACCATAACATATGTATACTTATTTTTTTGTAAAGTGCTTGGAAATAAAGATAAAAACATGATTGAATTTTTTAGGAAATTATCTTTTACTTTTTAGAGGTTACAGTGAACCTAAATAATAAAACAAAATAAATTTAATGTCAACTACGGAATGCAATGTTTATTTTGCTTTTGATACTAAGTGTCATATAGAAACGAGTATATTATCAATATATTCCCTAATAAACCTGTGAGACATAGTAAGTACATTATACAATTTCATGAAGATTGTTGTTATTTCTAAGTAGTTAGAAGTATAATTTAGGTAGGTACTTAGTAGTCTACTGAATAGTATTTCCTAAAAACGTTTAATATTTCGTATTCTCATTAAGAGTAGCGTTCTAGTATTTACATGTTTACAAGGTATTCCATTAAACCCTTATTGAAACATATACCATTATACAAGTATGTATTTGGTATATATAGTATGTATATATATGTGTATTAAGGGTGATCGATTTAAGGGTATTTGTATATGTATACAAATACCCTGAAATCGATCACTCTTGTAAATTCAGGAATAAGCTCGAATACACAAGCAAAGTTCGCACAATCAGTTAATTAAACTTGCCGGCTTGTGATCCTGTTCTGACATTCACCGTCCGTCCTGACAAAGGGCGCTAATCCATTTTAACACAGATTTGATTGAAGGGCCTTCGATTGTTCCCCGATACGTACGAAGGGCCAAATTGAAAATATTGATGGGATAAAATATTTGCGATGAGAATCAAGACAATTATAAATCAGTTTTGAAACAAACCTATATTGTACTTGGTGGAGGTTTAAGCTTAAAATACTTAATTAAGATATTGTAAAAAGTAAACGGGGCTTCAATGTATGTATAGCGTATCTTAATCATTGAGGCCCTATTCAAATTCACAAATGTTGGCAGCAGTTGGAAAAGAAATTTTCTGGTCTGATCTTAATCTGTTTGATTGTGATTTATAATTCTCTTTAAGAGAGTATGATATAATATAAACACGAGAATAATTAAGAATTTTATAAACAGTTCACAAAATTAGTAGTGCAGGAGAATTTTCCTATGGGGACAATAGATGCGATGGAGAAAATATTGAAATCATTAACTGATCACAAGATTTATAGGATTGTTATAAGTATAAAGTAAGGTATACTGAAGGGCATTTTGCATGAGGTTTTCATAAAAAATTCACTCTGCACCTACGTCACTGATCATCAGAGACTAAAATGAACTGTGGGCCTACCATGAGCGTTTGATGCAATCCAATTGCAGTCCAAATATCTGTCATAAAAATAAAGATTGCTATTCTAAAATAAACGTTGTTTGTAAAGAAATAAAGACTAAAATATTTGTTTCTAAAATGACGTATAAATAAAGTTCATGTCTGCAATTGGATCGCAATAAGAGCTCACAGTAGGCCTCCTGATATTTGTTGTAGTATATTAAATATTATAATAGATTT
>JANTPX010187041.1:0-10259 GCA_024757885.1 Apantesis nais | reverse complement strand
GTAGTCTGAATGCGATCTTACAGAAACCTTACCATCGACCCCATCGAGACGTTAGGGTCATGGAGTCCGAGTGCTCGTGCTATATTTAAACAACTAGCAAAGCAACTGATCGATACTTCTCGTACCATAGGCCCGGCGTTTTTTTGGCTCAGGGAATTAGCATTGCCATTTTACGTGACAATGCTGCCCGTCTTCTGGGAACGCTACCAGTAGGCGATGATGCGGAGGATCTTTTTTTCTTTTGATGCTTGTATGTGAATAATATAAATTTAGTTTATCTATCATTGTAAGTGTATACATAGTTATAAAATCTTAAACTTTATAATTTCATCCTTCCAGAAATAAGGAGAATAAAGTAGGGAACAGAGTTTTGAAATGAACAAATTATGTCATCGGTGTAAAGTTTTTCATTTTAGGTAATACTTACCATATAGGTAAGGCATGTGTTTATTCGCTAAGAATTGGACTAAAAAATCCTTTAGTATTGCAGTCTTAAATGACAAAACTCAAGTTAAACTAATTTGAAATATAAATATGTACTATAAATTTCAAAAGTGATTAAACGTTGATCGTTGTTTAAAATAATATTGAAGTTGTCACTATCCTAAAACATTTTATTATTATACTTGAGATTCGGCAAGGCACTCAGCAAAAGGTAAACAGCCAATAAAACTATTGACGGGTAAAATAACCCCTTGAAATGAGATTATAAGATAAGGGAGAAACAAATTTGATTGCTTACTACAGCATACAATGTTTCATGGAAAATGACATTTTCGATATTAAATCTGTAGACTAGGTATAAATACATTAAGGTTAAAAGGATATCAATGTACAAGGATTGTTTTATGTGATACGCATTTTTAGGAATATGGTAATTTTAATGGCTTTTCCTCTACTTAAGTCAAGAAAAACATGCCAAAGATGTGAGTGTGTGTATAAATTTTCATTAAGACAATTCACCCCCTACTGATCGGCGACGTTAACAAGTAGTCCGTGTATTTATTTTTAAAATAATATAAAAAGTCTTTTATAAAGGTCAAAATGCTGATAAGTGTAAGTGTTGAGTGCTAATACTGTTGTACTATTGTTCTCTCAGTAAAAATATTCATCTTAATAAGTTAAATTTCATTCTAAAATAGTGCCAGTGTTTACATGGAACTTTTAAATTCGCGCCTCAATTAATGCATTAACAGAAACGATACAACTCTTAGTGCCGGCAGCCGTGAGTGAATATCAAATGTACAAGTGTTGAAACCTTTGGAACTCAGATAAATGAAATAAACATTCGGTATCAGCTAAGTATTTTGAATTGACGGGTATTTGAAAATTTGCTTATCACTATTGTTATTGGGTTGCCCCTACTGCAGCTCTGTCATCTGTCGTCCGTCATTCAGAGTACGACCCCCTGTTACACGATACATCATAATAAAACGAATGCAAAATATTAAGGTCAATGTTGTCAGAGTACAAAATTTATATACATAGTGAAAATATCAGTGAACCTGGAAATATGCACAATATATTACTCTGATTAAAACTGCTTGTCTAAGAAGTAATATAATTAATTAATATATTTATAAAATAATGTAAAAAACATTGTATTCTACAACATATAATACAATATCATACAACATATAATACAACATAAATACAAAATATGTAAACGCGTGTATCGCGATCTTGAGGAAAACACTACAGATTAACAAATAAACTATTAAGAATATAAAATTTGATAACTGACCTTACCTAAAACTGAGTTACCGCAATGCCAAATATCCAACGCACCCCACCGAAGTCTCCTAAGAAAACGAAGAAGGGCCAGACTCAACCAGCTTCTGGCCTTGTTTCGAAATCTGAGGGCGACACCAACACTGTCCGAAGCAAGCGTCAACGTCCTGATGACTCACCAAATACACCGCTCCCGACTCCTATTGCGGCTTGCGCATGTCACGATTTAAGAGACGAAGTACTGAAACTGTTAAACTCGTGGAAAGTCGACCATGATGACAGGCTGCAGGCATGGAAAACTGAACAAGATGCCATACTTTCTACACTGGCCAGCCATGTTTCAGAGCTAAAAGAACAATGCGAAGAGTTAAGAAAAACAAATTTTGAGTTGAGGGAAGGTATGACATTTATCAATAAGGATTATGAAGACATTAAGAAGAAAGTATCTGATTTGGAGAAGAAGGGGATAGAGGATGGCAAGACAGTGCGGAGTATAGAAAAGCAAATCCAAGACATTCAGCTCTCCTCTCGGTCCGCGGCTATTGAATTGCGCAACGTGCCACTTAAAGAGAATGAGAAACCTAATGACTTGTTGTCTATTGTTTCCGAGGTAGGGAAGGCTGTAAATGTGGAGGTACAGGAGTCACATCTGCGTGATGTTTACCGCCTTCCTGGGAAACCAGGAGCGTCGCGCTCAATTATCGCCGAATTCTCCTCTGTCTCACGAAAACATAACTTTCTGTCCAGCGTGCGACGCTTCAACAAGGAGCGTGCAATCGTCGACAAGCTGAACACCCATACTATTGGATTACCTGGTGAAAAGAAGCCTATATATGCCGCTGACCACCTGTCGCCTGCAATGAGGAAGCTCTTCTATGAATGTCGCCAACTTGCCAAAACCCATAAGCTATTTTGTTGGAGCGTAAATGGAAAGATCTTCATGCGTAAAAATCATGAAGATAAACCCACCCAAATTAAAACTGAAAGTTGCACTTCCATATTTATAAGTAAGCAATGACTATGTTTTTTGATGCAACGACTTATTTTTGGTTTGTCTAATTGTATAACTTTAAATATTTTTTCTACCCTAAATATAATTAATTTCTGTTACTTATCACACTATACTTACCAACACTTACACATCCCAGCACACTATCAACGATTTAGAATAATATCCAGTTTTCTTCACATAAATATTAACATACTCAAAGTAAACGTGGTGTCTGTGTCTACAATACACTCTTACTATGGGCTACAGTTGTGGCTTATTTTTCTTCAAATAAGGTTAACAAATAATTCATATATAAAATACACTACATTATATAAATATTTTCTAACCCTTATTGTAAACATGTTTGATCACATATTGCATATAGTTTTCAAAACATATAACAACACACTGTTAAAATACAATTGGCCACGGTTCAACATTTATATTACTCTCTGCAATTTTACTGCGTCTTTAGTGTTGATACGGACTATTTTACCATACTTATACGTAGCATCGTTCTTAAAGGCTTATAATCATTATGACAGTGGTTGCTACTTACCCTGTAAGTTGTTTTTATGGCACAAACTTGCTAAACAAAACTTAATAATTAAATCAAACCTCATTAAATGGTCTTATAATGCTTATCACATTCGATTCAATAAATAATATAATAAATAACATTGACCAATTTAACATTGCATTACCAATCTCGTGCGAGCCTGAAAAATGCATCTCATTTCTTACGCAACCGAAACAATATTTAAAAATTCTCCAGCAGAATATTCGTAGCCTTAACTGTAACTTTCAAGAACTATATATTTTGCTTGAAAGACTAGATCTGACCTGTGACATTGTGGTTCTCTCTGAATGTTGGTTATCTAAAGTAGTAAACTTGCCACAACTTGTAGGTTTTGAAACATATAAAACCACCGACAATTATAACCAAAACGATGGCTTAGTTGTATACACAAACTGCGATCTTGAATGTACCGTGGAAGAACCACCTCTATTAGAAGCTAATTGCTTAATGATTAAAGTAAAAGATCACACCGTAATAATAGCCATTTACAGACCTCCTACTTTCAAATCACTCGAAAATTTCCTAGATTCCTTACACGGCTTACTACTGAGTGTCACATCGTTTAAAAACATCATCATAGTGGGTGACATAAATATAGACCTAATTGGAACTAGTCATAAAACCTCAACGTATTTGGATACAATTTCATTTCATGGTCTTCTTCCTGTCATCAATACCGCTACTAGAGGTAAATCCTGTTTAGACCACGTCATACTAAAAACAAAACTTAATGCATTCACTTTTTCACTGGGTACTAGTATTACGGATCACGAAGGAATACTATTTTGCATTAAAACTGATGTAAGTAATACAAAACCTATAAAAAAGAAAGTTAGACTTAAAATTGACCGAGAAAAATTAAAATCAGAATGTCTATCATTTAATTTTCACAAAATTTATCAAGAAACAAATTTGAACACTGCTACTAACAACTTTATTACAATCTTACAACAGATAACTGAAAATAACTCAATTAAAGTTTTGGTTCCTAGAAGTAAATATATAATTAAACCGTGGATTACTCCTGGCATCCTCCGCTGTATTCGGACAAGAGACAAAATGCACAAGAAATTAAAAACAGACAAGGACAATCTCATATTGAAAATAACATATTTGAGATATCGAAATTACTGTAATAATCTAATTAAAAAACTTAAAAAACAATATTTCAGTAATCAGCTTATCACTTCAAAAAATAATACAAAAAAGTTATGGTCTACCCTTAGAACTATTACCAACAACAATAAATCAAATCTACTACCGCTTCAACTATTGAATGAAAAAGATCCCAAATCCTCAGTCAACGAAATAAATGAATATTTTACAAAAGTAGGTAAACAACTATCAGACTTAATACCCACACACCTCCCCCCTTTTCGAAACTCCTCAAAACCCCCGCTACAATCATTTGTTATGTTATCTACAGATAACGAAGAAGTTGAAAAAACAATTAAACTTTTGAAAAGCGACTGCGCTCCTGGGTGGGATCAAATCAGTGCAGAGATTTTAAAAATAACATCAGAATCAATAACACCGGTACTCGCCCATCTGTTAAATCGTTGCTTTGAAGAAGGGGTATTTCCTGAAGCATTTAAAAGAGCTGTGGTGCATCCAATTCATAAAGCTGGAGACAGAGGCAGTGTCAGTAACTACAGGCCAATTGCAATACTGACTTCGTTATCAAAATTATTTGAACGTATTATTAACAACAGATTAACTCAATACTTAGAAAATAGCAATCTACTATCACCTCAACAATATGGTTTTAGAAACGGACGTTCTTGCGAAAATGCAGTTTTTGACCTTGTTAACTTTCTTGTTGACAAATTGGACAGGAAGTACAAATGTTTAACAATATTTCTTGACCTTACAAAAGCATTTGACACTGTCTCTGTCCCCCGTCTAGTGCAAAGACTTGAGGATTTTGGTATTAGGGGCACACCTGCATTGTTGGTATCTGACTACTTAAAAAATAGAACCCAATGTATAAAAATAGGTCAGTATGTCAGTGACGTACTGCCAAATGATTTCGGGGTGCCGCAGGGTAGCATTATGGGCCCTACTCTCTTTCTCTGTTACATCAATGAGCTCAGTAATTTAAACATTAAAAATTGCCGTATATCAACATATGCAGACGACACTGCCCTTACGTTTTTCGCTGATTCATGGAGTGAACTTTACGAAATTGCACAGCTAGGATTTAACACTGTATGTCACTGGCTATTATCACATTCACTTACCCTTAATGAAACCAAAACTAAATACATTACCTTCTCTATACATAACACAAGCAATATAACAAACCACAACCACAATATTTTTGCACATAAATGTAACTTTCCGCCAACAGCTCCTTGTAATTGTCCCATCATTAATCGCACTCAATATTTCAAATACCTAGGAATCGAAATAGACGCTAACTTAACCTTTGCAACTCACATTCGTACACTATCACAAAGGATCCGTAAGCTAGTTTATATCTTTAGAGAGCTCCGTGATGTAGCAGAGAAACAAACCATAAGAATGGTATACGACGCCATGGTGCAGTCTATTTTGAGCTTTTGTATTATCACTTGGGGAGGTGCATGTAAATCTCATATGATAATATTAGAGAGAGCACAGAGGATGATATTAAAAGTGTGTGCATCTAAATCTCGTCTATTCCCTACTGCCAAACTATATGCAGAGGCTCAGATTCTGACTGTACGACAACTATATATACTGTTAACCGTCCTTCACACACACTCAAATTTATCTTTCGATAGAATAACGAATGTTGTCCAATCCCGCAGAAACTACGCAATATGTGAGTCGACACGAACAAATACTGCGTTCGCACAAAGATTTTACATATTTCGGGGATCAAAATTGTTCAATAGCATGAATAAATTAATGCCCATAGTGAATTGTACGAAGATAGAATGCAAAACCAAAATTCAAAAGTTACTACTCAATCTAAATTATTTAGAAACAGAAAGGTTGCTAGAGGTGGTTTCGTAGTCCGTAATAACAAATGCAATACAACACTCACGCATGCATACACACACACACACATGAACACACGCACACACACACACACACAAACACACGCACGCACGCGCATGCACACATGTGTACACATGTAAATATACTGTGAACGTCAATAAGGGGGGGCCTGGAGTTCTAAAATACAGGCCAAGGCTTAGTTTGGACTCCAGATCTCCCACAAATTACTGATTAAGCCGACAATTTTGTGAACTTACACAATAAGATTTTGTGTAATTTGTCCATATAAAAATGAAATGAAATAAAATAAACAAAGTATCTTAAAGTATCTCAAGAACCAATATTGGATAAGTATATTAACGGATTTTAAAGTACTATAATTGTATAATACATAGCGAGAAATTGAATCTTGTTGAAGTTTAATTCTACAACTAACTCGTTATCCATGCTTAAATTTAAAATTATTCCGTTTTCGAACATAAATTTTAAGATATAAAGACTTTATTCAACGGAACTCAACAAAAAATGTAATAAGTGCTTATCTTAAAGTTGAAACTCGCGCTATTTTTCATAACTTCAAGCAGTTGGTCTGCAGTGACCCACTAGAAAGTCTCACGTAACAAGCATTTGTAAAACCCTTTTGGATTCTATCCTTTTTTGCTGAAGCTCTTTATTGGCTTGCTGACCTTTTATTTTTTTAGCCATTCAAGAATTTTTTGCTTTTTTCTTATATTGATTTTTTTATATCTGTGTTAAATTTTGTTCATATACTGTATATGCTATTGTGTCAAACATATTTAGTATTTCAACCTTTTTTTAATTTATTGATGTACCTACATATATAAAAGGTATATACCAGATGCATATATACACGAACTCTTGTACTTATGTCGTGTTAGCGCATGATTAATTTGTTCTTGTGAAAAAGGTAACTAGGATAGCTTCGCTTTAGCACAAAAACAAACATTAAATGTTATTTTAAAACTATTGTAAAAAGATCTTTATATTTCATAAAATAACTCAATATATTATAAATCTTTCACTTAAATTTTATTGAGTCACGATGTTTTATATTTCGCTTTACTTTTTGTATATTAGACTTCGCCTTTTTTAAATAAATTTAACGATTTTTTTAGGTAATTGCCTCGATTTAGTAAATTCTAATTTTCTATACACAAATTAAGTAAATTAAAGGGAATACATTTGATAGCTTTGAACTATTTTGGGTGTATTTTTTTCTTAAAATTAAACTTTCTAAGATACAAGATAAAGTGATTATAAAATAATATACTTATAACTTCGCAATTAGTCACGCGCAACAACGACTTGATCACATGACAAGTGATTAAAGTTGTGACTAATGTTAGCAATAGAAACTCACTACATCAGTTCGCCTACAGACTCATTATCGATTATCCCCTTTGCATTAGTCTTGTGTGCTGAAGCGAAGCTGATGTTCTATATTTATCTTTGTTTTGAATGTGATTTGCATGATGTGCTATTGATTGCAGTTTGTCACATGCTGTTTTATTGCAACGCGTGAATTGTATATTAATTTACTTTAATTTATTATTGTTTTACTCACCTTTTTTAATGCTCTCGAAAAAAATGCTTTATACCTACTTGTTGCTAAGCTAAGCTTTTTTGACGTCTATTCGCTAGTTTTACATGTTATATCAAAATAAATATTTTTTTTTAAGTTATTTATTTTTTCACCTCGCCCCTGTTCTTTACTTACTATTTACTATACTATACTAATAATAAAAAAATATTTATTGCAGTAACTAAGACTCAAAGATGTTAGTAGCTTTTTGGACTTACACTTATATTAGTACTTTTTAAAATAAAGCATAGTGTACATTCATATCTTTTCACATTTAGTTATAATAATTTACCAAAAATTTGACTTATAAATAAACACAAAAAGCCTAAAATTCTTAGTAAAACTCTACAAGAAAAGAATCGGTATTCCACAAATACAAACAAAGGTGTCGCGTTTGCTCCTGAAGGATAGGCAGAGACATACTTAACGCACCCATATTGGCAACTCTAATTATTTTAGTTGGGAATTAAATGATAACATTGGGAGTATATCTAAGGAAAAAGAAGATACAATAGGGGTATTGTTTATACGAATGAATTTATTTATTTATTGGACAACCAGTATTTGTTACACTATTTACTAAAATTTCAAGCATGCATTCATTATACTGAGATTAAGGTATAGCACATCTATGCGAATTGAACAATGACAATTCATTACAAAAAAAAAAACAAAAAAATATCTACAATTAACCAGCTTTGATATAATTCTTACTACCTTCGAGACCTCTTAACTTGGATCATTGAATCATTTGGATTTGGAAGTTCGATCAGGTCAGGGACTCAAGTTTCCTCAGGACCTGTGATTAGAACTGAAGGTAAATACAACCCTAACTCAAATATCTACTACTACTATTTCAGATTAAATTCCTATGTAATTAAATTTAAAACGTTTAGTATTTGAAAATATATAAATATTTTTGAACGAAAACAGCTAATGCGTAAAATATAATTATGCATACTTTTAAAATAGAGAATATTTAAATTTTTAGAACAGGTATCTTTCAAAAGAAAATTAGATCTAATACGCGGGTTCGCGTACCTGTACACACTTATCTGTGTGTGTCCTCCTCTATCTCACTACTAACCTAAATCACTTACTCTAAATCATACACTATGTCTACTGAGAAAAATGACCTTTTGCTACATGAAGGAAGGAAAAACAAAAAAAGAAGGGAGGAGGAAATTCACAAGTGATATAAGCGATTTTTACATGATACTGATTTAATATTCTGTCTTCAATAAATAAATTCCATAAAGAAACAGTAGTTTGTTATAATTAGTGTAGTTTAACTTATCCAAGGTACGGTATTAACTTAATATACTTAATTCGATTCGTATCATGGTGCTACGAATAGTGTATCACTAGTGATTAGGTACTACGAGGCGCTACGAGAACTCGGTAGATAAATTGCTACGTTAAAATCTTGTCTTGTGTTCTGTCACAAGATGCTTCTCGGCGAGACTTGTTGTTTTACTATTTAGACTTAATATTTTGTTAGACCTAGTATTTTATTAAATGAATAGTGTTAATTTATTTAAGACGCATACTCGTCTTGCTTAATTTACATGGTATCTAGAGGCGAGTAAGCAGTAGGGTAGGCTGTTGGTAAGCCGCCGCCATGCGCTTCTATAATTTAAGAGTCATAAGAAGTCACTCGGTTAAAAGTGAGTGGGCGAATAAGCTGTTTAACACCATTTCTCTCTAAGGCCGTGGTATCATCTGGTCGAACCTGGCGTAATTTGACACATTATGGCTTTCACACTAATGTGATAATAGTAATAATCACAAATTTAGTTTATTCTCAGTTCACGGTAATAGGCTAATATTTCATTAAATACTATAGAATTATATATTTTATTTCTTATCGATATTTATTATTAGACAACTAAAGAAATTTATTTTAACATGATATTATTTTCTTATAGTTATGTAAAATTGATTTTTTATAATAACGCACTTGCATTGAATAAACCAATGCAGTATTCGTTTTTTACAATGCTAATGGTTTAAAGTCTTAAATGCATCTTTCAAATTGAACTAACCAACGGTAGCACTATGAAATATCACACAATCTACAGTTGTCCGTGGTTGTTAAAACTTTCTCGTCATCGCCTTACTTCCAGGTCAACTGAACTATTCATTCAATAAAAAGAATAAAACAATCTGTGCTTAACGATATCTAATTCTAACACTCCGCCTAAAAATAATATTCGAAGAAGCGATGGCAAAATTCTATAAAGATAATAGCTATATAGCAATTATCAATAAATTGATACTATGTTCCCCTTTTTCTTATGAAGTGTTGATGTCTTATATTCCAGTAATCTTGGAACGATAGTGTTTTAGACGTCGTAGTTTAACAGAGC
>JANTPX010187040.1:0-11728 GCA_024757885.1 Apantesis nais | reverse complement strand
TACTTCTCGATTTTCCAGAGTTCCTAGGATTTGCTCTACATAGGGATTGGATTCATCTAGGTCAATTGATGTGGGGACTACAATTGTATTACAAGAAGTTTTTAATAAACTTTCATTGTGCTCAATGATTTTCGTATTGAATACTCTATTTTTGTCGGATAATTGTTTTAAGAAGGTCGGGTAATCGTTTGTGATCGGATCAAGAAGAGAGTTGAAGTCCGTTTGTGTGAGAGTTTCAGGTTGTAGTACCAGTTCTGGAGATAGAGGATTTTCAGGTAAGCAAAGGGGTTCAGGTTCAGAGGGTTCTTCAGGAATTGGTCGATGTGCCTGATTGTCGAGGAGCAGGGGAGTTTCAGGTAGCACAAGTTCTGCAGGAGATCGGATATTATCAAGATCGGGAGTAAGACATTCCAACAGGACATCAGGGTTTAATTCTTCAGAGGGGAAAGAGGTAGGTGATGTCAGTAAATCGAGAAGGTCCCTTTCAAGGTTCTCAGGTTCACTGAGCGACTCCCTTAGTTGCTCGGCAGCAATATTGGGAATTTTATCGTTGAGTTCGCGAGTCTTATTATTAGTTGGCTGAACAGGATTGACCGGGAACCTGGATAGGGCATCTGCGTTTGAATTCATTTTACCCTTTTTGTATTGAATGTTATATTCAAATTCTTCAAGCTTTAGTCGCCAACGAATTAGGCGGGATCCAGGATCTTTACAGTTAAATAACCACTGAAGGGGTTTATGGTCAGTCAATATGGTAAAACGGCGACCGTATAGGTAGGGACGGAATGTCTTCGTGCCGAACACTATTGCTAGGCACTCCTTCTCTGTAGTGCTGTAGTTGCACTCTGCTTTGTTCAGGGTACGAGATGCGTATGCTATTGGTCGGTCGTGTCCTACGGGACCTTGGGACAAGATGGCTGATATGGCATAATTAGAAGCGTCACAAGTTAGAAGGAAGGGTTGACTAAAGTCGGGGTATGCTAGGATAGGTGCTTCGACCAATTTAGTTTTAAGAGCTTCGAAGTTACGTTGTTGTTCGTTTGTCCAATTAAAGGGAACATCCTTTTTGAGAAGGGATGTTAAAGACTTCGCAAGTTTTGAGAAGTCAGGAATAAAACGTCTATAATACGATACTAGCCCCAGGAAGGATTTAATGTCCCTAGGGGATTTAGGGACTGGATAATGTGTAACGGCTTTAACTTTATCCGGATTGGGTTTCACGCCGTGTTGGGTAATGATATGGCCTAGATAGGTGACTTCTTTCCGTAGGAATTCACACTTTTCCGGTTGAAGTTTTAAGTTAAATTCTCTGAGTCTTTCAAAGACATCTTTGAGGTTCAGGATGGCCACATTTAAATCGAAAGCATATAACACGATGTCATCTAAATAAACAAAGCACCGTGAGCCTTGAAGCCCAGTGAGGCACGTGTTCATAAGTTTCTGGAAAGTGGCTGGGGCATTTTTAAGCCCGAAAGGCATTCGGTTGAATTGGAAATGTCCCTGTGGGACTGAGAATGCGGTTTTAGGTGCGTCTTCCGACGCGACCTTGAGTTGGTGGAAACCGGATGCTAGGTCAAGCGTAGTAAAATACTGGCTCTTACCTAGCTGGTCAAGGATCTCAGTTATCTGAGGGATAGGGTAAATTTCCCCAATAGTGACATCGTTTAATTTACGGTAATCGATTACTATCCGCCATTTCTTTTGGCCGGATGCATCAGCCTTTTTGGGTACTATCCATATGGGGGAAGACCAAGGAGATGATGACGGAGTAATAATGTTTTGATCTAGCATTTTATTTATTTGTGTAGCCACCTCTTGTTTGTGGCATTCTGGAAAACGATAAGATTTAGTGTGGATTGGGGTATCACTAGTTGTTTTTATTTGGTGTTGAATGGCAGGTGAGAAAGATAATGTCTCATCTGGTAAGTGGAAAATGTCGGAATAGTTTGAACATAGGGTGAGGAGAGCTTCTCTTTCCTCTTGATTCAAGTGGGACGTTCTTAATAAACTGAGGACCCTGTCTGTGCGTTCAGTGACAGAAACATCTTTGACACGCATAGGTGATTGTATGGGGTACGCACCTATGGGATCTAATCGGAGGTTGAGATTTCGTTTGATTGTAATTGGTTTATGAGAGATATTAATGACTGATATATTTATTCTTTTATTCTCTTTCACTTTTACTAAGCAGTTCGCTACAAGAAGGGTGTCAGAAAGATGTTGGTCTAATACCAGTCCTTCTTTTACTCTTGGGTTTGAAACAGAACATTCTATCACGGTTTCGGTGCGTGGGGGTATGACGTAACATGGATCAAAGAAATGAATTTTTAATTCGGTATTATTGATTTTCAGGACGTCTCGGTTATAGTCAATATTACAGCCGTGAGCCGCCAGGAAATCGTTTCCAATAATACCGTCATAAGGTAGGTGGATGTCTTTGATGACGTGAAATTTGTGCTTTATAAGTTTCCTTTCGGAGATTTTAAATTTCAGGGTGAAATGACCTAAAGTTTGGGTGGTTTCTTCACCTGGGTCGATACCCTTGATGCTAATAGGCTCTTTAGTTAGAGTAGGCTGTATAAGGGCACTGGATTGTTTTAACAAACAAATTGCAGAACCTGAGTCTACAAGTAGAGTTAGCGGAATATCAGATGCAGTTGATTCCACTACCACATGAGGTAGTAGTCGTTTGGAAGTGTCAATGTTGATTTCATAAATCTCATTGCAATCGGATGCCTTCAAGGCTTGAAAATTTTCTAAGCTGAGGTTGCCGTTTTGGGGCTGGTTACCCTGATGTATAACCTCTTTGGGTGTTACTGATACTTTAGTAACCTTGGGATAATCAGATGCCTTTGAGGCTTGAAAATTTTCTAAGATGAGGTTGCCGTTTTGGGGCTGGTTACCCTGATGTATAACCTCTTTGGGTGTTACTGATATTTTCGTAACCTTGGAATTATGTGGGTTTACCCTTTTGGGGCGTGTGCCGTCTTTGAACCGACGTCCTGAGCGGCACCGTTCCAGGACGTTTACTGGTTTAAATTTTCATTTTGGGAATTTTCGCATTCAAGGTCATTAGCAATGTCACAGTCGTTGTCGACAAAATTGATTTGCTTAGGGTAAAAAGAGGACCCAGAAGGCTTATTTTGCCCTTCGGATTGGTGTTGAGAAGCGTAATAACGTTTATTCGCGGTCTGTCGCCTTTGGCAATTGTTTATGTCATGGCCTACTTCTTTACAGTATCGGCACGTAAGATTATGATAGGTTTTAGCAGTATTCGCCGAGTTCGACTGAGACATCGGTTTGTGTTGAAATTTGCCACTAGGACTCTGAGAGAAAGGTTTAGGTTTGAAACGGTTTTGGTTATTCTGTTTTTCTTGTGGCGCGTTGTTAATGTTACTACCGCGTCTATAGAGGGTTTCCTGAATGCGTTCTTCGGAAATCGCAAGACTGACAGCTTCATTGAACGTTTTAGGTGCCCTACACCTAACTATATTCGATATACGAGGATGGAGTCCCATAAGAAAATGGTGGAGGGTTAGATCTGTCTACCTCCCTTAAGGTCGTTTCTATGTTCAGTAGTGGACTACACTTGGTGGATTAAAATATTAACTAAAAATTCAAATTGTTGTTTCAACGTTTCGATATAATATCGTATAATAGTCGTTCGTACTCGTCGTCGAATTATACTATTAATTTTACTGTCTAGTAACTAACATATTACAACCTGTAACATGTTACAACTGGTAGAAAAAATTATTAATCCGATTTTAATTCCCTTATAATAATAACTCCTAATTCAGAACGCAGACATATATCGGTGAACGCTTGCTTGACACCCGTTTGTGCCATGCATGGCTTAGCAGTCACAACTGTTGAAGGTATAGGGTCTACACAAGAACGATTACATCCCGTTCAAGAACGAATATTCAAAGCGCATGGATCACAATGTGGCTTTTGCACACCAGGAATTGTAATGTCTATGTACACATTACTTAGAAATAGAGCCGTCATTCATTATGCAGATATAGAGACTGCTTTACAAGGGAATCTTTGCAGATGTACTGGCTATAGACCAATCATAGAGGGTTTCAAGACATTTATAAAAGGGTGGGAGAAATACTATGTTGACGAAGATACAGATAAAAAGGCTGGATTGTGTGCGTTGGGTAAAGAGTGCTGTCGAAATAATGAAAATACGAATAGTAACCAATTATTCAACAAGTCCTTATTCAAACCATACGATTCAACCCAAGAACCTATATTTCCACCAGAATTAAAACTGAACCATAGATATTCGAAGGAATATTTGTATTATAAAGGAGAAAGTGTAACTTGGATTCGACCAACAAGCCTTGAAAACTTACTTTCCATTAAAGCTCACTTACCAAATTCTAAAGTTGTTGTTGGCAATACTGAAATAGGAGTTGAGATAAAGTTCAAGAAAAAAGTGTATCCAATTCTTCTGTATCCATCTGTAATTAGTGAAATGAACTTCTGTAATGTCTCCAGCAAAGGAGTTATAGTAGGAGCTATGACTACACTAACAGAGTTGACTGCATTTTTAGACAACCAAATTAAAAATGATATAAAAAAAGCTCAAATTTTTAAGGCTTTGAAGGATATGCTGCATTGGTTTGCAGGCAATCAAATTCGAAATGTAGCTTCTTTGGTTGGAAATATCCTAACGGCCAGTCCAATATCTGATTTAAATCCAATCCTAATGGCGTGCTCTGCTATTTTAGACGTCCATAGCACTGACAGAGGTAACAAAAAAGTTACTATCGATGATTCATTTTTCAGAGGATATAGAAGTACCACTATCCAAGCAGATGAAATTGTTACCTCAGTCGAAATTCCTTTCAGTGAAACAATGCAGTATTTTAAGGCTTACAAACAAGCGAGGAGAAAAGATGACGATATTTCTATAGTGACTTCAGCGTTTAATGTAAAAATTGACAGTGTTTCTCAAAAAATATTATACGCTAAGATTTGTTATGGTGGGATGGGACCAACTACGATATGCGTAGGTAGAACTTCAAAAGCACTTATTGGACAGAAGTGGGACAAAACTATGTTAAATAAAGCATTTGATTTGTTAACTGATGAATTACAATTAGATATTTCGGCCCCAGGTGGAATGGCCGACTATCGTAAATCACTTTGCTTAAGTTTATTTTTTAGGTTTTATTTATATGTTTTGCAAAACTTACAAGAACTCAAGGGTATTCAATTATTAAATCATACAGATTTAAGTGCTCTTCAGGAAATACATGTTATGGAAGTACCACGTAGTACACAGTGTTATGTAATAAACACCAATGACAGAACAGCGCATGATGCAGTTGGTTTACCCATAACGCATTTATCAGCTCTGAAACAAGCCACAGGCGAGGCTTTATATTGTGATGACATACCTTCTGCTAATAACGAACTCTATCTGAAGTTAATTTTTAGCGAACATGCACATGCGAAAGTAAAATCCATAGATGCTAGTAAGGCTTTGTTATTACCAGGAGTACAAGCATTTTTATCTGCTGCTGATTTAGATGAAGAATGTAATAAAATGGGACCTATAGTAAAAGACGAAGAAATATTTTGTAGTAAAATAGTGACAAGTCGTGCATGCATAGTAGGAGCTATTGTAGCTACAACGGAAAGTGTAGCTAAAAAAGGAAAAGATCTGGTGATTGTGAAATACGAACCATTAGAGCCAGTTATAGTAACTTTAGAAGATGCGATTGCTCGAAGTTCATACTTTTCGGGGTATCCTCGCTTCCTTCGAAAGGGTAATATTGAAGAAGCTTTATCGAGTTCGACTCATGTTGTAGAAGGGCATGTTAGAAATGGAGCACAAGAACATTTTTATTTGGAAACAATTTCTGCTTATGCTGTTAGAAAAGAAGATGAACTGGAGATTATTTCAACAACACAAAATCCTGAAGAGATAGCGGTAATTTAAAATATATAAATTTTACAGTATAATCAATTGATAATGCTTAATGTAGCTTAATACATTACTTTTTTCTTCAGCGTATCGTCTCAGAAACTCTTAAACTACCTAATAATAGAGTTGTAGCTAAAGTAAAAAGAATTGGAGGAGGGTTTGGGGGCAAAGAAACTAGAGCGGCTATTTTAGCTGTACCAGTGGCGGTAGCTGCCTATAAACTGAAGAGGCCAGTGCGATCAGTACTAGATAGAGACGAAGATATGCAGGTCAGCGGTTACAGGCATCCATGTTGGATAAAATATAAAGCTGGGTTTAATAGTGATGGCAGAATAAATGCTGCAAAATTTGAAATATACTGTAACGCTGGCAACTACTTGGATATTTCTTGTTCGGTAAGATTAATAAAACTTCTTATTCATATAATAATGCTGAAATAATATTGGTCATTTTTATAAAGTTTAAATATTTAAAAAACATGTTTTTTCGTAGATGTTAGAAAGGGCACTCTTTCACGTTGATAACTGCTATTTTATACCTAATATTGAGATAGTGACGTATCTATGCAAGACCAACATGCCCTCAAATACAGCCTTTAGAGGATTTGGGGCACCACAAGCCATGTTAGCTGCAGAAACAATGATTAGAGATATTGCTCTAAAATTAAATAAAAATTATGAGGAAATTGTGGAAATGAACTTGTATCGAGAAGGATTGCTGACTCACTACAATCAACTTCTTACTTACTGCACATTGCCGAGATGTTGGAATGAGTGCATAGAGACATCTGATTACTGGCGCAGGAAAGAAAATGTTGAAGAGTTTAATAGGTAAATAGCATTATTAGCATTAATTACAAAAAAATAGAATCAGACTTCTTACATTGGTATAAAATGTTGTAAAAATTATTTTGCAGACAAAGTAGATGGCAAAAGAAAGGTATAGCCTTAGTGCCGACAAAATATGGTATTTCTTTTCAAGTTGATGTTTTAATGCAAGCAGGAGCATTATTGTTAGTCTATATAGACGGATCCGTGTTATTATCCATTGGAGGAATAGAAATGGGTCAGGGCCTGTTCACTAAAATGGTTCAAGTTGCTTCAAAGGCTCTTGATATAGACTATACGAAAATTCATATAAGCGAAATGTCTACTGATAAAGTACCCAACAGTTCACCAACAGCTGCCAGCGTAAGTTCGGATTTGTATGGTATGGCAATCTTAGATGCGTGTAAAATTTTAAAGACACGACTGGAACCATACATATCTAAGAATCCAAATGGTAAATGGGAAGACTGGGTACGAGATGCTTACGCAAACAGGGTACAGTTGGCAGCTACAGGCTTTTATGCTGCTCCAAAAATAGAATATGATCCTAATACAAATTCAGGAAATCTTTTCGAATATTTTACTTATGGAGTAGCGTGCTCTGAAGTTATTATCGATTGTTTAACTGGAGATCATAAGGTGTTAAGAACAGACATTGTAATGGACATTGGAGAGAGCTTAAACCCAGCTATAGACATAGGTCAGATTGAGGGAGCTTTTATGCAAGGTTATGGTTTTTACACGTTAGAAGAAATGGTTTTTTCAGATAGCGGTGAAGCGCTATCTCGTGGTCCAGGAACATACAAAATTCCTGGATTTTCCGACATACCAATAGAATTTAACGTTTCGCTTCTAAAAGGTGCACCAAATCCCCGCGCAGTTTATTCTTCCAAGGTAATAATTATGACATTTCTTACTCATTTATTAAAGCCTTATTTTATATATTTATATAATTATAATTATGTTTATGGCGTAAGGCTGTGGGCGAGCCACCTCTATTTCTTGCCTCGTCGGTATTCTTCGCAATAAAGGAGGCAATAATATCTGCTCGCAAGGAAAGTGGGGCTCCTCCAGAGTTTACAATGGATGTACCGGCGACCAGTGCTCGAATACGAATGGCTTGTGAAGATAACATAACAAAACAGGTAACTTTACAAATGTAAACAGTATTTTGCTTAACATCAATAAATCAATACATTCATATGAATTTTACGAAAACATTGATGAGCATCAATGCAAAATAGTATTGTTTAAGAAATCAGTCAGTCAGTATCATGCGTTTCGAAACATATTTAAAAAAATCCATGGTGAAGGTATTTAATTTAAATTTAAAAATTTTCAGTGAGTATTCTTTTAATTATTTAAACTTTCAAATTAATTGATCGTGTTTCCTATTTTCAAAATTTTGTAGACGAACAAAGGTTAAAAAATAAAAGAAAAATAGAACAATATGTATTAAGGGAAATTTCAAGCAGCTATAGATTTAAGTTCGTTATGCGTTTGACCGATCAACCGACCCATTTTCATAAAATTTGGCATAATCCACTGTACATACACATATGTACTGCAAATATCGGATACTGCGATAGGATCCAGAAATTACAAACCTAACACATACTTGATAATTACTTATAAGCTTCTTATCTTGAAAGTAAAAATGATTGTAAATTTAAATAAAAATTCGTTCATAGATGTTTAAATCAATCAGGACCTATTCGCAATAGTACCTAGTAAATGGACTGATTGTGAGCCCAGTCGTGATCACGAACATTATGTACTCTTTCAAGCCATAATTTTATATAATAAGTAGGTACAAATATTTTGTTACCAAGTCAAGACATTGATGACAAAATTGAATTCCTTCAAAATAGTTTTTGAAACTTAGCTGATAACTCATGTTGCCAATATTTTTAATTATGTAATTGATGTCCCTAAGTAACCTAATGTAATCTATGCCTATTTATAGATGTACGTAAAGAAAAAACCATAATTTACGATAAGTAATTACTAAAATAAGATAACGTAAATAAAAATATATAGTCCATAGCGGGTCAATATTCTTAAATAAGTTATTTGGCAAAAAAAATCTTTATTTCTCGGTTTGGTTCCACATTAAGTTAAGTTAACATTATAATTTAGATAGCTAAAGCAATGGTAATTTAATTAATAAGTTACTTAATTTTTTTCACAATAATTAGGTTGCAATAACTTCGTTACAGAAACAGTAGTTATATTTAAGAGTGTGTTGACCCGACTAAAGTATCATGCTATCCGACATACAAATTCGGCTTATTCGTGTCCAATAATGTGACACAAAACATTGGACAGATACGCGTATTTGCTATTCGTGCTTATGCTGGAAATAGAAAGTATATAATAAAGCAAATATAGACGAATTAGCTCTCCACACCTCGTCGTTTGCAGTGGAATGAGATACATTATAGTTGTCGGCAAACAACTTGAGTATTGGGTGACGTAGTGGGGGAATGTTTGCGCATGTATAGGCTACTTACGAACAAAAAAATAGTACCCAAATATTAATATAACAGCATTACTCTTTTTTTTTTAAGTGATATATTTCCTTGTCTACTTTAAAAACATAAGCGTTTAATTACTTTATTTAATATCTAATATGCCAATATTAAATGACTACTAAATTACACCCCAAAGTAATACATTTATTGTTAAAAATGACAATAAAAAAATTTTTAGGCTCCCATGTAGGAGAAAAACCACCTTTGATTTGACAAAAACATATTCTTGATCTAAGAAGTTTCACAGTTTCATCATCATTCTTGTCATCTTTTTTTAAATACAATATTCAAAGCAAACCATTTTTTGGCATGTCTTTCGAAAACAACGTTAATTAGTCGTGTCTTATTGTATGTATATTTGATCAACAACAAAAAATAAAAACTCAACAAAAAAAAAAGAAATACAACGCAATCATGCACTGGAGTGTACTTGGAAGCAGTGGACGGTGCGCGGCAGGCGAGGCCGACTGATCTACGATCTGAATCTGAAGTACAATCGAAACGACGTCCCGGCCCGGTCCTTTCCGCACCACCAAAGAGACTTAAAATACGTTTCTGCGCATTCAAAGACTTTATTTAAGATTTTTGCCGGAACTATACAAATAACACGTAACGAATTGCAGTGCCGGCATCACATGTCAAATGAAAGAGTAATGTTTTTGTTATTTTTATAGTTCCTTTTTATGTTAACAAATATTATGTATCACGAGCTCATTTTTTTAGTATTTGCTTCTATGTGAGTTAGCCTCAACAGACAAATGTATCTGAAGTCTCTAACAAATAATTATTACGTCTGGGTGTTTCAGGTAAAACCTACAGTTACCAGAAAGGGAAAACCGTGGAACGTCATGGTGTAATTGACGAACATTATATGGAAATAAAGAAACTGAAAAATAAGGAACTTCGTTCCAAAAGGTTTTGTGTCGTAAATTGCTAATAACACTTTCCAAGTAAACATAATCTTATTGTTACTTATCTTCTCTCATAAGCCTGTACAATCTAATCATTGATAACAATCAGTCAAAAAATCTTTATACTTTCATATGATATATAAACATTTTTGTTGGTTTGTGTTTTATCCACCTCCTAAATTCATGTCATAAAAATTCTTTCATGTAGAGATAAGGATCAATTAAAGAAAGAAAACTTAGATTAATTGCCTTTTACTTAAGATGATTCAGGGCTTCATCAGAGGAAAAAATTACTTTTTCATGAGAAAATACTTAGTTTGTCTTACTTACTACTTTACTATTGGTTAAGGATTCATTGCAATGCTTAACTTTATTTATGAGATATGTAACATAGCTGTTAAGTTTCCAAATAAATAAATAAAAAATGCAAGTATGTTTTCTTTAGAGGTCACTGCCAAGCGCCCCGTCCGCCGATTACTGACGCACGGGGCGGACTCGGATATCTTCTAAAATGTTTATTTTAATGATATGTTGAACAAAAGGTCCTTTTAAAAACAGTTTAACCGACTTCAGTCAATACTAACGTAGAGATATCTGCGTAACCCTTTCGAGTGTACAGGGGTGATGTTATGTTGTGAGATTGCGTAAACAATGCATATTTAAGCGATAGCAGCAATCGCGGTTGATTTACTGTCATTTTATTAAGAGTTCTGTTGTCTATCTCCGAAACCCATCATCAGATCTTGATGAAATTTAAATGGGACCATTTCGGAATGTACCACTTTCGAAAAAAAATTGCAAATCCGTCGATATATGACGGAGTTATGACCGAAGATATATTTAAAAAATAGAAACATCCCAATTAATAACCTCTTCATTTTTGACGTCGTTTAAAACAAACTCACTCGCTTAAACAACGTTGGTTATTATGCGAGCGTAAGTTCACTTGACAATCACAACAAGATGGAATCGAATCACCAAGACAATCACAATAGAGATTATACAATTATATATAAAACATTTGTGGTGCATGTGTATACACACATACTGAGGTATGTGTATACACATACACGTGCATACACACACACCACAATTATTTACAAACAAGCAATGAAATAGTAGTATATAATTATCTTGTCAATTTTAGTTACCATGCTCCTACGAAATAGCTTGACCGATTTTGATGAAATTTTATATGTATGTTCAGTAGGTTTGAGAATCGGCCAACATCTATTTTTCATACTGTTAAATGAAAAGGGTGACCCCACCCCTAAGTATTTATTTTTGTCAATTTTTTTATTACAATTCAGGTTCTTTTATTTATGAATTGTTTGTGCTAATACTGTCGTTTTGTTTTATGGTAGAGGGGACAAACGAGCAGACATGTCACCTGATGGAAAGCGACTTCCGTCGCCCCTAAACACCTGCAACTCACGAGTCACAAGCGCGTTGCCGGCCCTTGAGGAAGGAGTACGCTCTTTTCTTGAAGGTTTGAAGGTCGTATCGGTCCGG